>CM029012.1:99658657-99786157 GCA_016801055.1 Panax notoginseng | reverse complement strand
AGTTGATTAGGAAAACTTTTGTTAATACTTTGAGGGAGTATACGTGATAATTTAATCATGGAATGACATACATACCAAACAAGAAGCATTTTGTATGGAGATTTGTTGGGCCATGATATTTTCAGTATTGGACCGGACCGAATGGGCTCTCCCTTAAACCATGATATCTTATATATTGGGCCAATTCAGTGGATTACTTTTATTAAATCTTGTAAGACTTGAGTTGAAATGTTGGGCCGACCCATTACATATTTAAATATCTACATCTTTGACTGGTAATGATAAAAGAATAGGACAGTTGACTGTTATATCTGTCAAACATTAATATGGATGGGATTCATAGTCGGCCGGTGGTGGCAAACAGTGACAAGATGTAGTGGGTGAGCCACAGGCATTCGGCTGAGGTGACCATGAGTGGGGGACTATGTCAGACGGTAGTGGGTGGCATGGGAAACCGGACTTTGGAGTATATTTTAGCAAGGATCACATAAGCTAAATGTAAGAACAAATAAACTGAATCATTTTCTCTCTCAGGCACTAGATATTTTTCCTCCATTGTTAACCTTGTGATAGCCTGTACTGACTCTCACGCCAGAGCTATCCCCCGACAGTCAAGCCGTCAAGCTTTTGGTGATTGTCGTGTTTACTGTGTAGGATATAGACGCGTGTTACGTGATTGAGGCGCGTGGAAAGATCTTGGCGTTAACATTGGCACTAGAAGGAGGGCTGTGTTCTAGTGTCCTTGAAGTTTTGAATCACAAACTGTAACTGTTCTACGTCTGAATCCATGGTGAAGAGTAGAACGGTTACCCCGAAGGGACCGCCGATAGCTGTAAGTTCGTCTACACCGCGAGTATATATCAAGGATCGATTGGGTCCTGCAAACATTGCCTCTAAAGGTTCTCGTTCGAGAGTCATTGGTAATGTTATGAGAAGACTGGTTTTCACTGCCGAGAAAGAACCCGATCATGGTCGTAAAAGGGTAGAAGGCACACCGCCTAGAACCCGACACCGAGATGGTCAGATTGACATATCGTTCAAGATTGGCCATGATGACCAAAGAAGATTATAGAGTTTAAAAGTTCTTCTGAAACTACAGAAAGAAGCCTATGTCCTCTGAAGATACACCTCGAGGCCGACTTCAGGGTCGACGAAGACCCAACAGTTATTTTCCTGATTAACCGAGGAGGGTATCCTGCCCTATTGGTTCTCGGATTTATGGTCGAAGCAGAGTAGACGAAGACCCAACAACCATTTTCCTGATTGGCCGAGGAGGGTATCTTGCCCTATTGGTTCTCAGGATTATGGTCGAAGCAGAGTAGACGAAGACCCAACATCCATTTTCCTGATTGACCGAGGAGGGTATCCTGCCCTATTGGTTCTCAAGATTATGGTCGAAGCAGAGTAAACGAAGACCCAACAACCATTTTCCTGATTGACCGAGGAAGTTATCCTGCCCTATTGGTTCTCGAGATTATGGTCGAAGCAGAGTAGACGAAGACCCAACAGCTATTTTCCTGATTAACCGGGGAGGGTATCCTGCCCTATTGGTTCTCGGGATTATGGTCGAAGCAGAGTAGACGAAGACCCAACATCCATTTTTCTAATTAGCCGAGGAGGGTATCTTGCCCTATTGGTTCTCGGGATTATGGTCGAAGCAGAGTAGACGAAGACCCAACATCCATTTTCCTGATTGACCGAGGAGGGTATCCTGCCCTATTGGTTCTCGGGATTATGGTCGAAGCAGAGTAGACGAAGACCCAACATCCATTTTCTTGATTAACCGAGGAGGGTATCCTGCCCTATTGGTTCTCGAGATTTTGGTCGAAGCAGAGTAGACGAAGACCCAACAGCCATTTTCCTGATTAACCGAGGAGGGTATCTTGCCCTATTGGTTCTCGAGATTGTGGTCGAAGCAGAGTAGACGAAGACCCAACAGCCATTTTCCTGATTAACCGAGGAGGGTATCTTGCCCTATTGGTTCTCGAGATTGTGGTCGAAGCAAAGTAGACGAAGACCCAACATCCATTTTCCTGATTGACCGAGGAGGGTATCCTGCCCTATTGGTTCTCGAGATTTTGGTCGAAGCAGAGTAGACGATGACCCAACAGCCATTTCCCTGATTATTGCCCTATTGGTTATCGGGATCGTGATCGAAGCAGACGAAGAAGTATATCTAGGAGTCACACTCATGAGAAGTCACTGAGGGCACACCGCCTTGTGGATACTCATCTTCGGAGAAGCCCGTCAAGAGTTGCAAGTTCGAATGGAAAATATCAGGTTGTTCCGAAGAAGCTTTGAGGAGGTTAAGGAGAAGCTGAAAAATATGACAGAACTAGTTGAAGTGCTTCGACAGAAGCATAGTTTGTGGATGCTATTTGTAGACGGATTTTTTATTTTAGGCTCATCTCCGTTATTGAGGATTTCTGGTTCCATCCGAAGCTGGGGATATTCTTCGGAGGTTTCATGTGAGTATTTGTGCCAGCTGAATAGTTATGAGCCACCAAAAAGGCTTTGTTCGATTTTATCTCCTATACCTTTTGTTGTCTGGGGGGTAGTCATACTGGGTCCATTGCCTAGGGGTCAGGTTAACAGAAGCCAATTCGTGGGATCGAGGTTAAAAGCATTCATGAAGGATATTGGTAGCTCTTCCGTAGACTGACAAGCATAGGCAAATTTCATCGGTGTAAGGAGGTTTGGGTGGACTCGCTAACCATTCGATGGTAGCCTCTTCGGCAGGTGGTCCTTATGAATTTGTCAGGCCCTTCGTGGTAGGCAAATTTCATCGGTGTAAGGAGGTTCGGGTGGACTCGCTGACCATTCAATGGTAGCCTCTTCGACAGGTGATCCTTATGAATTTGTCAGGCCCTTCGTGGTATGCAAACTTCATCGGTGTAAAGAGGATCGGGTGGACTCGCTGACCATTCGATAGTAGCCTCATCGGCAGGTGGTCCTTATGAATTTGTCAAGCCCTTCGTGGTAGGCAAATGTCATCGGTGTAAGGAGGTTCGGGTGGACTTGTTGACCATTCGATGGTAGCCTTTTTGGTCGGCGAAATCCTGTGGGTTTGTTAGGCCCTTTGTGGTAAACAAATTTTCGACGAAGCAGATCTACCTCATACTTCGGTAACGAGTAATTATTACTTTATTACCTGATTTTATCTAAGTGTTGAGTTCGAATTACATTATTATTTGATTTGATCTTATCTGTTGGATGACTTGTTTAGTTATTTACTAACAGTTCAAGTTAAGTTCATATAAAGAACTCGTACATTTTTCAAGATGATTAATATTGGAATACTGACAAATAAGGAATAAAGTTGATATTTTATTTATATAATATGGTTTACAAAACGATAGAAATTTTTACAAAAATCCTACAGCTAAGAGAAAAGAAAATCATCTTCAGGGGTCAGCTTCGTCTTCCGAAGAGTCGAGAATGGTCGGATCAACCTTGGTTGTAACAAGTTTTGTGACAACCCCAAAGTAGGTCTATTCCATCCAACCTATTCTGAGTCGCCAGAAAACAACTACAACTTTATTACAACAATTGTCGTGCAAAATACAACAACACATATGTTGTGAGTTTGGATACAAATATATACCAAATGTGACTCATGTTCCAACCGTGGACATCACCTCACAATGACACCTTACATAAAGGTATAGTCAAAAACTGTTTTAGAAATTAGAATCTTTGGGAAGTGCTCAAGGAAACCTTCGTACATGGGAGGCCATGCGTCTAGGTTATGATAGATATCATATGGCCACAGAATTATCCTTGGTTGACCCAATAGACCCCAAAGAAAAACGAGAAGATTACTATCATATTCTTCTCAATGATGAGTCTTCTCTTGACATATCATTATCTCTACTGTCTCTAATTGAGAATTATACTTCAAACAAACACCAAGATTATATAGGTAGTGCTCGTACATATACTCAGCAAGTGGATGAGCACATCCTTGTCTTATGATGACACGAGTTTGTATGTCGTTAGACATCTTGTATGATAGTGACAAACCACCCTTCCAACGTTGGGTACACCTTACCCTATTGGATTCACCAAATAAAACTACTAAATGAACTTTTCTATACTGCTTTGGGAGAACATCCACAGCTAGAGACCACCGTTCTATTTTCCTGTTACCCTCGCTCGACCCAACTACACTCTTATTACCTGAAAGGAATTGTGAAGCAAAAGGGTGAGCACAACTAGCTCAGTAAAGAATATCATGACTAAAGATAATTAAATTATCAATAGCCTTCATCAATAATAAATCAGAGATTTAGAACATATGGTAAATGATAAAAATTTCAACCATAGTTGCAGCGAAACGAGCAATCCATTAGAAGAGTCAAATAGACTATAATGTCTATTATCTTCTCCATGTTAAAAATCCACCAACAATATTTTATCCCTGTAACATCAATCAACAATTCCTTTCCACAATCATATGAATAACTCATAATCATAACTGTAGTTCTAAATTCCTCTTCTCATCCAGGACGAAGATAATTTTCATCACTTGAAACATCAAAGATCATGGTTACACCAACTCACATTTCCTGTTCGTAATCATACTAATAACTTCATCTTTGCACTACAGCCAAAGATATTCATTTGTATCACCAGTTGGTCATGTTTATCTCAACATCTGTTCATCTTTGCACTACTGGCCAAAGATATTCAACAACATGTCATCATTGCACTACGGGCCAAAGATATTCATCAACAATTCATCTTTGCACTACAGGCCAAAGATATTCATCAATATTTCATATTTGCACTACAGGCCAAAGATATTCCTCAACAGTTCAAATTTATACTACGGCCAAATATATTCATCAACAGTTCATATTTGTACTACAGGCCAAATATATTAATATCTCAAAGAAATATATAATCATTTATATAAACAATAATTATAACCATGTTGATCATTTCACCTTTGCACTTAAGCTGAAGATATTCAATTATAAATTCAATGGTCATGATCATACTAGTCAATAATTCAACTTTGCACTACTGGCCAAAGAGAACCCAAAGTCATGATCATACCAATAATCTACCCATCTTTACACTCAAGTGAAAGAGAATTTCAACATCAGGGTTATAAAAATGTTATATATGATAATAAAAATAATATGATCAACATATAGATTTAATCTCAAGAGTAATTTTCATAAATCAACTATAATTTGGTTAGAAAAAGGAAACCAATTTTATCGTGAATAGTAACTCGTGAATAGTAACTCATGAATAGTAATCCCGACACAAAAAGGTAGAAATTCCACAATAAAATACATACCAATATTTCAGTATAATGATATTGAAAGAATAATATTTCTTAAGCTTATAAACAATTTATTTTAATTATTTACACTTTACTAAATAATGCATTTAATCATTCTAAAATGCTAAACTCATAAGATTTTATCACCAATAACCAAAACCCTCATCAAAAATCTGCATATACCTCATATAGGATTCTCAAGTCATAAAATCCTATTTTCTAATTTTCTTACAAAACATATTTAATTCATTTAATCATAACTAGACCATTTTCATGAAAAATACCAAATCAGTTCTAAAAATATTTCTTTTCTGGAATTTAGTAGAATATAGTCCTATATTGAACATATATTTTTCTCAGAATTTTTAAAAGTCATTTACTATCTTTCATATGGCCAAAACAGCCGAATATTTAGACATTTATCAAAAATTGTACTTTTGTCCAAAAATTCTGAAATTTACATAGTATACTTCTATCATATACATGTACTCCCAATAAAAATTTCATCAATTTTGGAGTTAACCACAAGTAATTATAAGCGGTTACTTTTAAAATAGTCTTTTCTCATAAAATTCATAACTCTCAATCTATACATCCAAAAATCACTATTTTTGGATACAATCAAGAAAACTCATCAAAATATCATTTCAAATTTTTTTAAAATTTTTGAAGGTCAGAAAAATTACGAAACTGAAAAATATAACAACCCTTAAAATCTCTTACTATCCCTTACCTCAAAAGTGCAGTATTTCTGACTGGAATGCAAAGCCGAAGGAAACTTGCACTGAATAGCAACTCTCAAAGTATCTAAATACTCGCAAAATATGCTTCATAATATAGAGAGAGAAGGAGAGAAAGCTTATGTTTCTGGTGTGATTTTCAATTCTAACTTAGCCCTCTATTTATAGAAAAATGTTAGCACGCCGAAGCAGACTTAATCTGTAACCTGATGGTTTTACCTGCTACTATTCCCACCCACCACATTTGAATAAAAATCTCAGTATATTTCTTCACCAACCAATAGTGGGGCCCACCAATTCTTAAATTTTCTACCAAAATGATTAACTCCGAAAATTCAATAATTTCTGAACCAGTCATCTCGTAAAATTCATAATAAATCATACGTTCATTTTTAACGGTTCAAAATTTGTGGACATATACTCAACTTATATATGTATAACATATCCAAAATTTACCACGATCCAACGGTCGGATTAAAAATTATAACCCCCGCAAAATATCTCAAAAATCCTGATTTTTAATACCTCCATTCCGACAAAAATACTGATAAAAACCTCAACATTAACTCCTTCATTTTTAACCACAAAAATATATCCCTCATTTATATCCACATAAAATAAATATTTCCTTATCATATGAATCAATAATTAATTATTCACAAATAATATTACAGAATCACATTTATGACAACCAGGCCGTTCCCAGGAAAGAGAGGGCTTTCCGATAAGGATTTCTCCTTACTGGCGCGTAATTAGATGACCAAACCTCTCCTTAGACAGAACTTTACAGACATTGTCAATAATGCTATCTAATAATATTATTCTAAATAATATGAATTATTGATCTGATAATGGAGATGATGTGCAGTGATAATTATTGAGCAACAATAATATAAAATATCAACGCAGCAATTATTGAATCAATAAAATAAAATATTGAACAGTAATTACTGTAACAATTATTGAGTAGTGTCTTCTTACGTAAGGATCAATAATTCAAAAATACTGTGCAATACCGTGTGCTACTGTGCAATAACGCGTATTACTGTATTTTAACCACCGGGTATTCCAACAGTGTTAACGGTAACAACTACGCCGTTATTTGTAAAAACTCAAATTTGTCGTTTTCTTCACCCGACAGTTATTCTGTTATGGGGCCCACAAATGGCTGCGCCGTCGTACGAAAATTTCCCGACAGAAAGAATATTCTACGACCAAACGAATATTCCCCGACAACAATGAATATTTTATAATCACTTGTGTATTTTGAAAAAAAATTCATATATCACCCTTAACTTTAACATTTATCAATTTAACCATTTACTGAATAGTAATTATAAGAAAATTTGAATACTTTTATTTCATAAAATTTGGGGTCTTACATATGAATTCGGCACCAATTGGGCGAACCCAACTCCAACAAACCCTAGAAGGGTAATCAAGAAAGCATGAAGGGAAAACCTTACTCCCTTCTCCAAAAACGTTATTGGGACGGCGGTCCAACCGTTGGGGCGCTGGTACATTATTTCATGAGATGCTGCGATCCTTACCCTGTGGGTATCCGGTATCTGATAGCGAGTTCGAATATTACGAAGCTCGACCTCAGTAATGGTGGAGGGGGTGTTAGCGTGAGGAAAATCTTCCTCATTCTTAAAAAATTTGGAGGGGTTGGGAAGTGGTTCAAGAGACGGAGCTTTCTTACTCGAAGTAGCAGTTTGGGGGTTTGAGCTCGCAACCTCTTTGCTAGGGCTTGGGTTGGGAGGAACGGCGGTAATGGGGGTTACACGATGTGGGGAACTCTTATCAGAACTTTGAGACGCCATTGCTGAGAATTTACTGAGAAGAGAAAAAATTTGAAGAAGAGAGAAGCCTAGAGTTCGAAAGGGCGTCTGAAATTCAAATTAACAAGTAAAGCTGTCAATTTGGGAAAAATTACCTTTTATACTGACGGTTGCACGATTCACGAAAGCGGCACAATTAATTACAAGCAATGATGTTGAATTGGAAGAGGTAGCGTCCGGTTCCGGGTTTAATTCTTTGATCGGACTGGGCATTTTTATTAGGATTCTAGTTCTTATCTATGCTGATGATTGGGTTACATCGTTTGGGCCTCGGTAAGTTTCTTTGTTGGTTATCATTTCAATCTTTACCGTTCCTTTATCATGGGCCTATGTTATTAATAGTCTTTCATTAAACTCCTGTTTAATAAAAGACTGGGGGGGCTATGTTGGGCCATGATATTTTCAGTATTGGGCCGGACCGAATGGGCTCCTCCCTTGAACCATGATATCTTATATATTGGGCCAATTCAGTGGATTACTTTTATTAAATCTTGTAAGACTTGAGTTGAAATGCTGGGCCGACCTATTACATATTTAAATATCTACATCTTTGACCAATAATGATAAAAGAATAGGACAGTTGACTGTTATATCTGCCAAACATTAATCTGGATGGGATTCATAGTCGGCCGGCGGTGACAAACAGTGACAAGATGTAGTGGGTGAGTCACAGGCATTCGGCTGAGGTGACCATGAGTGGGGGACTGCGTCAGACGGTAGTGGGTGGTATGAAAAATCGGACTTTGGAGTATATTTTAGCAAGGATCACACAAACTAAAGGTAAGAACAAACAAACTGAATAATTTTCTCTCTTAGACACTAGATATTTTTCCTCTATTGTTAACCTTGTGATAGCCTGTACTGACTCTCACGCCGGAGCTATCCCCCGACGGTCAAGCCGTCAAGTTTTTGGTGATTGTCGTGTTTACTGTGCAGAATATAGACGCATATTACGTGATTGAGGCGCGTGAAAAGATCTTGGCGTTAACAAAATTATTAAGGACATTCAACATTCGTAATTTACTTTTAAGATTCCTTAAATTACTTGAGTCCTAACTTGATCCGTTTTTAGTTCATACCAGTTTTAAAGACAGTGCATGCGAGCATGCAAGGCAATTGTGTCGTATTAAATTCCAAAGGCTTGTAAAATTTAGTTCGTTCAGTTTGCTGATTGCGATAGTTTCAAGAGAATATAAATTTCAGGTCTAAAGAACTTCATTTTCTCTCCTTTGGTTATAATAATAAGAAACAGGAAAGGAAACTTATATATATATATATACTCCCTCCGTTTTTTAATATAAGTCGTTTTAGGGAAATATTTTTGTTCTTTAATATAAGTCGTTTTAGAATTTCAAGTAAGCATTAATTGTTTAATTTTCAATATTACCCCAAGTATTAAATGTAATTTTGGTTCTCTCACTATTTTTTGTTCAATAAATAACAATCTTTTATTCCAATACAAGGGCAATATAGACAATTGATATTATAGTTAATACTATATAATCATTACCTTAATACTTGTGCATAACCCTAAAACAACCTATATTAAGGAACTGAGAGAGTATATATAAATATAAAGGTCAAGAGAAGGCAAGGAAGATATTCTAGGTCATTTGTGTGTCATATCCTAAATTTTGTTTATGACTTGTAACGTGTTTTAAAAAACTATATAAGGGATAAAATCATCCAAGAATAAAACAAATAAAATTATACTACAACAACCAACCTGAATCGTAATGCCAATGCAAAAAGGTCTGAAAATATGGAACCTTTTTGAGGTGGTGGAGGGAAAAATGATATGAAGATTCAAGATGTTTGAAAATCAGCAGCCGGGTAAGGGGAAAAAAACAGGCTGCTTCAAAAATCAGCAACCAGTGAGAGAAGCCGAGGATATTGTCTAAAACTATTCTCCTACAGATAAGAAAGGAGGGAAGTTGAACTAAATAAATTCAATCTTGATTCTTCCAAAGGAATGGGTTCATGGGAAAAGAAGAAGCCGATGAAGTTGAGCGCGAATCGTCTTGTTGATTTTGAGAATCAGGATTATAGAATTCCTGTTGAGCATTGCCAAAATAGAGATTCGAAGGCATAAAAAGATTATTGGTGGTGTCCATATCATCCCAAGCAGGACTACCTGGAGCCCAACCAGCTGGAATTGCATCGAACCAATCCGCTCCCATATCACCCCAAATCAATTCAGATGACTCAGAAACTCCTTCCCCTGTTCCACAACTCCCTACATTTGCTTGCACTTCTTCGCCAACTGTTATATCACTCGATCCAAATCCCGAATCATCAGCTTCTGGTGGCAACTCAGTGTTTGAATCCATCAAATTAAGGACTTCTGGGGCTTGTTCAGGCTGTTTTGATGGTCGAGGAGTTGATGAAGATGAATTAGGTGCTGAAGATACTGTTATATCTTTACCTAGGAATTGTTCAGGGAAATTAAGCCTAGCATTTTCACCTCTTAACTTGAAGGCCTCGCGATCATACGCCATGGCAGCGTCCTCGGCAGTGTCAAAGGTGCCGAGCCAGAGGCGAGTCCTGTTCCGAGGGAGACGAATCTCGGCCACCCATTTTCCCCAATGCCTTTGTCTCACTCCCCTGTATAGCTTTGTTCTGTTAATAGGTTGAACAGGTGGCCTAAACAGAGTCCTACTTTCCTGTCCGATTTTGTTCATCATTATCATCCTTCCTCTTGGACTTAAGGTCAATGCATTGCTCCAGTACTGCAGTTGTTGAAGCTGCGGTGATGCCGCCAAGTCCCTGGAGAAATATGGCGGGAATCCGAACCCTTGTCGGTTTTGTTGGTGATGGGGTGCAAAAGAAATCGTTTGTTGCTGATTTTGCTGGTATGGTGGATGTAGGGGCAGAGGATTTGCTCCGAATCTTTGAAAATTTTCCATAGATTCTTGAGACCCATCAAAAGCAAATGGAAATAGCCTGGAAGATGAGGTAGATGGAGTTGGAAAAGGTACAGGTGCTGTATTATAAGAGACAGGGGAGGAGAGTGAAGGAGAAGGTGTGTGGAGAGCTAAATTAGAAGCATAGGGTTGAAATGGGTTTTCTTGTTCAGGACTTTTGATCTTCTTGAAATGCCTATCAGACATGGAAGCTTCTTCAAAAATTGTCATCCATTGTCTCCCCTCCAAGCCTGCGTAATCGAAGTCACAGCCATGACCGCTGCCCCAGTCCATATCGGCCATCTTGTGACGAGAATTCGAAAAAAACTGAATTTAATTTGATCAAAAAACTAAAAAAATGAGACCCAATTGAAAATGTGGGAATGATTTTTAGGTCAAACAGAAAAAAATCTTAAATTGGAGAGCAGTAAACCATCCCAAATTTCTGAAGCTTATGAATATGTGGTAGTGTTCGGTGAGAGAGCCAGCGAGCGGCTTTGAAAGAAGAAGGGAGTGAATCCAAATGGCTAGTGCTTGATTGTTGTTTTCTTGGTGGTACTGTGAATCTTGAAGGCGTGGAACAGAACCAGAAGCTCAAAGAGCAGACAACTCTGTCTCTGAATTAAGAGGAGGTGAGGTGAGGGGTGGTTTATAACGAACGGGAAAGCAAAAGATTTGAACGAGACTAATTCTCTCTCTCTCTCTCTCCTTTTTCCTTCATAATGAGATGACAGACGGAAATTAAGAAAATGTAGGGGCATTGTGATCCGGTTGGTTTGGGCTTCCAAGTTGGGCCCACGCGGCTTTCTCTTTCCATTTCCGTAGCTTCCACTCCAACCTTCTCTCTGTTTCTTTCTCCACTAAGCTTTTTCTTCTCTCTTGTTTGTTTGTTTGTTTGTGTATTATGTTAATTTGTGGGTTTTTGAAGGAAAAAGAAAAAAAAAACAATTATGGAAAAATAAATTATTAGTTGACGGGGAAAAAAAATAAAAAGTTTTCTATTCAACTGTTTGCGAGTTTATGTGAAAACTTGAATAGCTTTCTTATTTTTTATTAGTTGAAAAGAAAAAAAAATGTTTATGTATGGTAATAATATATGCTTAAATGTTGTTTTATTTTATTTTATTATTATAGAACTAAAGTAATAAAATTTGCTACTAGGAGGATTCCATGGCTAGCTAGCTCATATTAAGATGGTTTGTTTATCTTTTAATACCTCTATATTTAATACAGAAGATATAAATTTAAATAATTTAGAGTTGTCTTTTAATAAAACATTTTAATTTATGAAACCTCTATAAATTAAATATTGTACTCCTAAGACCATTTCAAAATTTAAGATTATTATTGATTTTTGAAAAATCAATTTGACATATTTTAAAATTTAAAATTGATATTTTTAAATTTAAAAGTCTTTTAGATGTTTTATACTTTTTAAATAATAAGTAACTTTTTTAAGTTCAGATGCTATTTCACTTAGATAATCTAATTTATTAAAATATATTAACCATTAAGATTTTAATTGTTCAATTTTATCAAACACTACCTAAATCTTAATCATTTGTAGATTGTCAAAGCTGAAGGAATTATTTTGAGCTACTGGTATTTTTTTTCTCCGTTTGTTTGTCTTCTTTTTTTGGAGTAAATTAGTTATGGAACAATGTTTTATTTATTTATTTTTATTTTTTTGATTGTAAAATAATGGATATATAGAAGCAAAAATGGTTAGCAATCAAGTTAAATTAGGTGAGGATGAGTGAAATTAGCAAGGATCAGATTAAATTAATCTTATAGTTGGCTTATGGCCTTATTATCTTATTTTAATTTTATCGGCCGGATAAGGATGGATTAGGATAAGTTAATGAAGTCTTAAGTTGTTGGGGCTATGATTTGCAATCATGCATGAGCTTCAAATGCATACATAAAATAAATATATTTCATATTATTTTTTGATATTTTTACACATAAAATTTACATATTAATTGATGTTTAAAATTTTTATTAAATAATATATGAGTCATGCATATAAAAATATTAAAAATTAATATAAAAATATTAATTTTTTATAAAATAAGTACGTAGTATGGTACTCCTATGTACTAATCAAGCCAACCCTAGATCCTCACTTTCGGTGTAGAGTAGAGGTTCAAAATTGTTAGATACAAAATAGTCAACTAACATAACGGTGTCTGTGGTGGTTGGTGGAATCGAATCGGCACGTGTCAGTTGTCCACAGGTCACTTTTTTTTTTTTCTAATTTAATTTTTCTCTCGAACAATTCGTCAATAAACATCTACGCTCTGTTTCTGAGTTTTAAAATGGACAGAAAAAAAAAAATGAACGAAAAATTTAAGTTTTCTTTCCAATTTTTATGTTTCTGAGTTTTTTAATAAACAGAAAAGAAAAGAAATTGATAGAAAACTTTTTCCTGCCAAAGTTTTCCGTCCAAAATTGGCCTGATTTGGACGGAAAAAAAATTAGAATAAGTAATATTTTTATAATTCTTATATTTTCCTCAACTTTTAATATAATAAATTTTAAATTACAACTCATGTCCTCAATTTTAAATTTTCTATCATTTTCTATTAAAAACTCAGAAACAACACAAAGGAAAACTTCTATTCTTTTCTTTTCTATTCTAATTTAACTTTTCTATTCTTTTTTTTTCTGTTCAAAACTCATAAGCAGAGTGCTAAGGTGAAGATATACTGAGCTGACACGTGGCATCAATTCTAAAATCAGAAATAATATTTTATAATATACCCTCTCAATTGTGATACATTTTAACTTTTTAAAATAATTTATAAAATCATAACAAAAACTATTTAACTACAAATAAATTGTTCTACAAAGATAGTATAATACCTTTCCGCTTAATTGGTAGTACAATTTAGCATATGATAAAACAAAGAGGGTAAACAAGAGAATTCAAGTAATTTAGCATAATTTTGAAAATTTTGTAATAAATTTTTCTAATTTTTTTTAAATGTCAAATAATTTGGGACAAATAAAATTAGCTAAAACGTTTACATATTATGGGACGGAGGGAGTATTTAACGCGATACTATTTTATTTGTGATATTAAACATGTAAAATTTGACAATATATACTTGATAATTAAGAGCAAGAGGATAATAATAATGTGTCATATATATATATATATATATGTGTGTGTGTGTGTGTGTGTGTGTGTGTGTGTGTATATGTATATATTTCCTAAAGAGCTCAAACTTGCATAGCAATTATTAATTATCGTGAGAAAAAAAGCACAGCTAGAGTGAAATGAAATTCTGAATGTCAAATTAAGTAGTTTGATCGTGTATAGGTGAGAATGTAGTAATAGTGGTGATGGCAGCTTGATCAACTGGAGGAATAAAGTGTAGTGGAATGTTCGGTAAGTATATATATATGATACCGCCAGTATTGTATTTGTAACGTAACCGGGAGAAATGCATGCAACCGTATTTTGTAAGGATAATTGTTGCTGCGAATGCCAAGGTCACCGACCGAGAGAATTATAATTAGGCATGCATCATGCATGCAAGTCTAAGCACTGTGGAAGCGACTCTTTGAACCGGAATGATGATGAAGTTAGGATGGAAATTAAGAAATACTATAACGAGCTGAGGGCTGTCAGAGTGAATTAAGCTGGTAATTAAGGGAGAGGACTTAATTCGCTAGCTGATGGTGAATATGATCAAGAAAGTTTGATTAATAAGAACTGGGCCGGGGAACCTCTGGATATGAATTTAATTTTGAACCTATCGTACGTACGTGTAGGCTAGCTGCTGCAAAGGCAACGGTAGCAATGAATACAGTAACAATTAATTAATGGACCAATTTTCTGCATTCTTGGGCTTTGTCTCGAAGCTTTTCCTTATTCATTGCAAATACCTGATCAGCGGTTTGCATGCCCTTTTGATCGAGTTTACGTAGTGAGTTTTCAAAATTCCCTCTACACGTACGCTGCATGAATTAAATATATAAAAAATTTTAAAACAAGTTTGTACGAGTAATAACTAATAATAATAATTCAAATAAAACTAAAATTTATATATGGGATTTGGATTAAATAAAGTTATATTTTAATCAATTAATTCACTGCTCTCTGGCTGTAGATAATTGAGTACCGTTGCATTGTAGCTAGGGTATCAAAGCTCATGGGAAGGGGATGCATGGAAACAAAATGCAACTCTATCCTAGCTATATATATATATATATATATATATATATATATATATATATATATATATATATATATATATATATATATATATATATAAATCAATTACTCGTTAAAATGAATCGAAATATATATTTTATGTTATATATATTGTATTTGTGACGCCCCCAAAATTAGGTATACATCACCCATCTTGGGTCGTTAGATATATAGTACAAAATACAAATACAACTTACTAATACAACTGTCGTGTACAATACGACAAAACATAAACTGTGAGTTTGAATACAAATATTATCTTCTAGAGAGTATTCATACTCAAAAGGAGTCCTCATTACATTTATTAACACGCTATTACATAGAATAGTGAGAACTACTAACTAATACTATCATTCGAACCATCACTCCGTTCCCCGACTTGCTACAGCTACGTTCTCATTTCCTGAAGAGAACAGTGAAAGAAAGGGTGAGCTCAACTAGCCCAGTAAGAAATATTATGACTAAGATAATGCAGAATAAATTATCATTAGCCTTCAACAATGTTAAACTGATAAAATATAATAGACATCAAGTTTAACTGCAGCGGAAAAAGTAATCCATTAAAAGAGTCAAGTAGAAAATAAACTCTACTATCTTTTATGATTTAAAAAGTTTTTCAACACTGTGATCGCTGAGACTCAGCTTAATAAAATAATTCACATCATCGAATCACCCCTGCACTACGGCCAGGGATATTCGTATATTCATTTATGGTCATGATCATGCCAACAACTGTCCATCAATGCACTACGGGCCAATGAGGACTTTTACCACATCATTTGTAACATTACGGTCATGATTATACCGAATAATCCCTGGTCATAATCATACCAAGTCCATCTATGCACTACAGGCCACAGATGACTTTCAACATTTTATAAACATGAGGATGATGACAATGATATAAGAATTCAATAAAACAAGTTCAAGAATTAATTTATCCAGGAATTAATAACGTCCAAATTGTCAACATGATACTGCTTTGTGGAGTAAAATTCAAGAATGATCAGGAGAATATTTTTATGAATAGATACTAGATGAAGCGCAAATGTCAAGGATATTCCACAAATTTCATGGAGTATAGAAGTCAAAACTTAACCAAATGAGTATAATAAAGAATGGAATAACAAAAGAAATCACCATGCATGCGATAGACCGCACAGACAGGTTATTCCAACAGAATAATAAATAATGGAACCAGGTCCGGCGTAAACGCACAGACATGATATTCTGACAGAATAATAAATAATGGAACCAGGTCCGGCGTAAACGCACAGACATGATATTCCGACAGAATAATAACAAGACGGAACCAGGTCCGGTGTAAACACACAAACAGGATGTTCCAACATAATAATAATAAAAACGGAACCAAGTCCGGTGTAAAACACACAGACAGGATGTTCCAACAGAATAATAGAATAATGTCACCAAGTATAGGGTAGACCGCGTATACAGGTTATTCCAACAGAATAATAAGAAATTGAATAACAACAGTTCTCTTCATGAATAAGAAAGAATAACACCCCTTACCGTTTTAAAGAAGAGCTGAAGTAAGGAAGTAGTTAAGTAGCAGAATACTCTTCTTCTCTCTCTCTATAGTTTCTCTCTATAGTTTCTCTCTCTAGAGTTCAGTGAATTCGTAAGAAATAATGAAGGAATGAGCTGCTATTTATAGAAAAATAGAATGCATAGTAACTAATCCATGAACGGTCCAGATTGATTACTTTAATCTGACGGTCCATATTTAAAGAAAAATCTTTTAAATAAAATATAATATATTCTATTTATAGAATAACTTTAATAAAGTATTTTGTTTTATATAAAAAGATGTTTCTGTTTTATTACGTTAATAATACGAATAAAACAAAACGTCATTATCGCTAAATAATTCATATTATTAACTGACAATAATGGAATCAAACTGAGTGACTTCTCACATAAGCATTAATAATCAATACCGTGTGCTACTATGCAACCACACGTATTAATGTACTTTTACTACCGAGTAATTCAACAGTAACAATGGTAAAACTTCCGCCGTTATTTTTAATAAAATATTTTTGTCGTTTTCTCAATCCGACAATAATTCCGTTGTGGGGTCCACCAATGATTATGTTGTAAGACCCCAACTTATTAATGAATAAAATCAAATTTTCTCTAAATATTATTGTGAATAATAAGGGGCTAATTTGATATAATACTTTGGTTATGGGTGAAATGTGCAAATTTTACAAAATAAGCAAGTGGTTATAAAATATTCATTTTGTCGGGGAATATTCGTTTGGTCGTGGAATATTCTTGCTGTCGGGGAATATTCGTACGACGGCGCAGTCTTGTGTGGGCCCCATAACGGAAAGCGATTGGATGAAGAAAACGACAAGTATACGTTATGTAAGACCCCAACTTTTATAAATAAAGATGAATTTTCTATAAATATCATTTTTGAATATTATGAAGTTAATTTGATATAATGTTATAGTTGTGGGTAATATTTATAAATTTTGCAAAGTAAGCAAGTTGTTATAAAATATTCGTTTGGTCGGGAAATATTCTTTTTATCGGGGAATATTCGTACGACGGCACAATCATTGGTGGACCCCACAACGAAATTATTGTCGGATTGAGAAAACGACAGAATTATCTTTCTATAAAAACAACAGCGTGTTACCGTTAAAATCGTTAAAACTGTTGAACTACTTGGTAGTAAAAGTACAGTAATACGCGTGATTGCATAGTAGCACACGGTATTGATTATTGATGCTTACGTGAGAAGTCACTCAGCTATACTCAATTATTGCTACAGTAATTGCTGCATCATATCTCTTAAATTATTGTCATAGTATCATCTGTATAATATGTTATATTATTGAGACGTTGTGGTAAGTTTGGTTATTTTATGGGGGGCCATATGTCATCATCTAAGAGTCTCTTCATCAATAGTAATTACCGTCGTCAATAGTAATTACAGTCGTCAATAATAATTACCTTCGTCAATAGTATTTACCTTGGTCAATAGTAATTACCTTCGTCAATAGTATTTACCTTGGTCAATAGTATTTACCTTGGTCAATAGTAATTACCTTCGTCAATAGTATTTACCTTGGTCAATAGTAATTACTTTCGTCAATAGTAGTTCTCCCTTCAATATTACCAAGAGTCATTTGACCCTTCGTTAAGACCAAGAGTCATTTGACCCTTCGTTAAGACCAAGAGCCACCCTCAGTTTTTCTATAAATAGAGGCCTAGGGCTTCATTATTTTTCACGAATTCATTCAAGCTATAGAGAGAGAAAGTATAGAGAGAATAAGAGAGAGAGAGAGACTAAAAGTATTCTGCTACATCACTTTTCCAATATCCAGTTCTTTTAAGGTAGGGAATATTATTTCTTTTATATTCATGAAGAGAACTTCTGTTATTCCATTTGTTATTATTCTGTTGGAATAACCAGTATACGCGGTCTACCCTATACTTGGTGACATTCTTCTATTATTCTGTTGGAACATCCTGTCTGTGTGTTTTACACCGGACCTGGTTCCGTTTATTATTCTGTTGGAACATCCTGTCTGTGTGTTTTACACCGGACCTGGTTCCGTTTTATTATTATTCTGTTGGAATATCCTGTCTGTGTGTTTTACACCGGACCTGGTTCCATTATTTATTATTCTATTGGAATAACCTGTCTGTGCGGTCTATCGCATGCATGGTGATTTCTTTTGTTATTCCATTCTTTATTGTACTCAGTTGGTTAAGTTTTGACTTCTATACTCCATGAAATTTGTGGAATATCCTTGATAGTTGCGTTTCATCCAGTATCTTTTCAAGAAAATATTCTTCTAAGCATTCTTGAATTTTACTCCACAATGCAGTATCATGTTGACAATTTGGACGTTGTTAATTCCTGGATAAATTAATTCTTGAACTTGTTTTATTGAATTCTTATATCATTGTCATCATCCTCATGTTTATAAAATGTTGAAAGTCATCTGTGGCATGTAGTGCATAGATGGACTTGGTATGATTATGACCAGGGATTATTCGGTATAATCATGACCGTAATGTTACAAATGATGTGGTAAAAGTCCTCATTGGCCCGTAGTGCATTGATGGACAGTTGTTGGCATGATCATGACCATTAATGAATATACGAATATCCTTGGCCGTAGTGCAGGGGTGATTCGATGATGTGGATTATTTTATTAAGCTGAGTCCCAGCGATCACAGTGTTGAAAAACTTTTTAAATCATAAAAGATAGTAGAGTTTATTTTCTACTTGACTCTTTTAATGGATTGCTTGTTCCGCTACAGTTAAACTTGATGTCTATTATATTTTATCAGTTTAACATTGTTGAAGGCTAATGATAATTTATTCTGCATTATCTTAGTCATAATATTTCTTACTGGGCTAGTTGAGCTCACCCTTTCTTTCACTGTTCTCTTCAGGAAATGAGAACGTAGCTGGGCAAGTCGGGGAACGGAGTGATGGTCGAATGATAGTATTAGTTAGTAGTCCTCACTATTCTATGTAATGGTGTGTTAATAAATGTAATGAGGACTCCTTTTGAGTATGAATACTCTCTAGAAGATAATATTTGTATTCAAACTCACAGTTTATGTTTTGTCGTATTGTACACGACAGTTGTATTAATCAGTTGTATTTGTATTCTGTACTATGTATCTGACGACCCAAGATGGGTGATGTATACCTAATTTTGGGGGCGTCACAGTTGGTATCAGAGCTTAGGGATATGATCCCTGGCTAAGATGTGAGAATAGAACTAGGAGGGGAGAGACGGGGAATTCCTTCGCTAGTATGACATACCTAAGTTTATTTGCATGGTATTTAATTGGTCGGTCATAATATAAGGATAATATATGACATATCAATTAATTTTTATTTTGTGGCAGTATCTGAAAATGGCATCTGAGAATGTTGAGAATAGCAATGGAGCACAGACGACTGTTGATTCACCACATATCAATAATCAGGATAATGTGCATCAGGAAGGTGTCAATCCTCATGCAAACAACAACACTGACCAAATGATGAATGATCAAATGTTCAGAGGCTTTATGCAATTCATGCAACAACAGGTGAAAGCGGCTCCTGTCCACAACGTAGGTGGAAATACTGGAAACTCTCAGGCGGTCACCGCTAAACAGTTTAAGGAGCTGGGACCACCGGAGTTTAAGGGAGAACCCAAACCACTTGTAGCTGAAACATGGATAAAGCAGATCACCAAGATATTTGATGTCTTGGGTTGCTCCGAGGAGCAAAAGGTTCCCTTTGCCGCCTTTATGTTGCGAGGAGAGGCAGATTACTGGTGGGAATCGATAAAGCGTACTCAACCTGCCGCACTGAAGATGTCTTGGGAGAAGTTCCAAGATCTGTTTAACGACAAATACTTTCCCGAGAGTATTCGTCACATGAAGGAGGTGGAGTTCATCAAATTGGAGCAGAATAATATGACCGTGTCGCAGTACGAGGCAAAATTTGCGGAGTTATCCCGGTTTGCGTCCCACCTGGTGGATAATGAAGAAAGAATGACGCGGATGTTTTTAAGAGGTTTGAAGCCGGAGATACGTCAACATCTTGTTTCTCATAAACTGTGTTTGTATTCAGATGTTGTAAATAGGGCTCAGTTGGTGGAGCGCGATAACGAGACAACGCAACCAAAAGAGAGCAGCCGGCAAAATGATAATACCAGTGAGAGCAGTCATCGAAGCGGTGACAACAAGCGTGGAGGGAATCAACAGGCCAGAAATGGTAACCACTTCGGTGGTAATCAGGGCCAAAACAATAAGAATGGACATTTCAAGAAGAGGAGATTCAACAATGATGGAAAGACGTCAGCACCAGCACCTGTCGTTAAGGAAGGAGAACGACCACCTATCATATGTTTCAAATGCGGAGGGGAGGGGCACATCAGTCCAAACTGCGCGATGCCGTCCAAAGCATGTTATAATTGTGGAAGAGAAGGTCATTTAGCCGATTTTGTCGTTTACCGAAGACAAATTCAGCTAGGATGGAGGCACCAAAAGCCGTCCCAGAAAAGTCAAAACCGGTTGTGCAAGGGAGAGCGTTTGTTGTGAACTCCCAGAGAGCAAGGAACCCGAATGAGGTCATCACGGGTAAGCTTATTATAAACTCTAAAGAAGTTTATACTTTATTTGATACCGGTTCAACCCATTCTTTTATTTCTCCTACTTGCGCTCATCGATTAAATTTGATTCCGGAGAAATTAGACTTTGACTTATCTGTGGAAACTCCGTTGGGAGAAACCTTCATTACCTCCACTGTTTATAAGTCTTGTTTGGTTCAAGTTGGTACCCACACATTACCTATCGATCTGATTTCATTAAAAATACTTGCATTTGACGTGATTCTAGGGATTGATTGGTTAACTACTCATTATGCAAAAATTGATTGTTTTCGTAAGGTTGTTAGCTTTCATATTCCTAATCGACCTATTATGCGAATTCAAGCAACCAAACCATTAAAATCAATCGCTGTCATCTCAAGCCATAAAACTATTCGTTTATTGAAAAACGGATGTCAAGCTTTCTTAGCTCATGTCACAGATCTAAACAAAAATACGTCAGTTTTGAATGATATTTCTATTGTTAATAAATTCCCTGACGTATTCCCTGAAGAACTTCCTGGCCTACCCCCAGAGCGTGAAATTGAATTTTGTATCGATCTTGAACCCGGTACAAAACCCATTTCCAAAGCCCCATATCGAATGGCTCCTATTGAACTTCAGGAGTTAAAGATCCAACTGCAGGAATTGTTAGACATTGGCTTTATTCGTCCTAGTACTTCTCCTTGGGGTGCTCCTGTTCTATTCGTGAAGAAGAAAGATGGAAGTATGCGACTTTGTATTGATTATCGGGAGTTGAATCATGTCACCATCAAAAACAGGTACCCATTGCCACGTATTGATGACCTGTTTGACCAGTTGCAAGGAGCACAATTCTTTTCAAAGATCGATCTTCGTTCTGGATATCATCAGCTGAAGGTTAGAACTGAGGATATTCCAAAGACGGCTTTTAGAACTCGGTACGGGCATTATGAATTCCTAGTCATGTCCTTTGGATTGACTAATGCTCCTGCTGCCTTCATGGATATGATGAACCGGGTATTCAAGGAATATTTGGATCACTTTGTGGTCGTCTTTATTGATGACATCCTTATTTATTCCAAAAGCCGTGAAGATCATGAGCAACACTTGAGGCTGGTACTCCAAAAGCTTCGTGAATACAAGCTTTATGCCAAGTTGAAGAAATGCGAGTTCTGGCTGGAGGAGGTAGCATTCCTTGGGCACGTAGTATCAAGTCGTGGAATATCGGTTGACCCGGCAAAGATTGAAGCTATTCAAAGCTGGGAGCAACCTAAATCAGTGACCGAGGTACGTAGCTTTCTTGGTTTAGCTGGTTATTATCGGAGATTCGTGGAAGGATTTTCTCGAATCGCTACTCCATTAA
Source organism: Panax notoginseng (assembly GCA_016801055.1). Taxonomy (NCBI): domain Eukaryota; kingdom Viridiplantae; phylum Streptophyta; class Magnoliopsida; order Apiales; family Araliaceae; genus Panax; species Panax notoginseng. The sequence goes on along the minus strand of CM029012.1, from coordinate 99,763,670 downwards.
CTCAGCTGACTCGGAAAGATACAAAGTTTGGTTGGAGCGAAGAATGTGAGCAGAGTTTTCAAGAACTCAAGAGGAGACTCATTTCAGCACCTGTTCTAACAATACCATCTGGCTCGGAGGGATTTGTCATCTACAGTGATGCTTCGAGCAAAGGGTTGGGATGCGTTCTCATGCAACATGGAAAAGTCATAGCCTATGCATCAAGACAACTCAAGGAATATGAGAGGAATTATCCTACTCATGATCTAGAGTTGGCAGCTGTTGTCTTTGCACTTAAAATTTGGAGGCATTACTTGTATGGGGAGAAAGTGGAGATCTTTACGGATCATAAAAGCCTCAAATATTTCTTCACTCAAAAGGAACTCAACATGCGACAACGACGTTGGCTTGAACTGTTGAAAGATTATGATCATACCATTCAATACCATCCTGGAAAAGCGAACGTGGTAGCTGACGCATTGAGTAGAAGATCATATGCGGGTACAAGTGCAATATTAACAACGCAAAGGCCCATTTTGTGTGACTTGCAAAGGATGGAGATAGAGTTGAAGACTCCAGGGACCCATGTGATGATGGCGAATATACGAGTAGAACCGACTTTAATCGATAAAGTTAAAGCTGCTCAAGCTACAGACCTGGAGCTGATGCGTATGAGGAAGAAAGTGCAAGAAGGTGTTATGCCGGAAGCAAGAATCGATGAAGAAGGAATACTTCGAGTCAACTCCAGACTTTGTGTTCCTAACAACCCTGATTTAAAGTATGAAATCATGATGGAGGCGCACAACACACCGTTTGCAATCCATCCTGGAAGTACCAAAATGTATCATGATCTTCGTCATACATTTTGGTGGAGCAATATGAAGAGAGAGATAGCGTTGTTTATCTCAAGGTGTCTAACTTGTCAACGAGTCAAAGCGGAGCATCAAGTACCAAAAGGTCCATTGCAACCACTTGAAATTCCAGAATGGAAGTGGGAGCACATTACCATGGATTTCGTTACCGGTCTTCCTAGGGTTTCTCAAGGTATTGATGCGATTTGGGTCATTGTTGATAGATTGACCAAGTCTGCTCATTTCTTACCGATACGAGAAACTTATACACTTGAACGTCTTGCTCGTATGTACATAAACGAGATTGTAAGACTGCATGGTATGCCAGTATCCATAGTTTCTGATCGAGACCCAAGATTCACTTCACGATTTTGGGTTAGTTTACAAAAAGCTATGGGCACGGAGTTACGATTTAGTTCAGCATATCATCCTCAGACGGACGGACAATCAGAGAGGACTATTCAAACTCTTGAAGATCTATTAAGACTCTGTGTCTTTGACTTCAAAGGAAGTTGGGACAAGTTCTTACCATTGGTGGAGTTTTCCTACAACAACAGTTATCAAGCAAGTATTGGCATGGCTCCATTCGAAGCATTGTATGGAAGAAAATGTCGTTCTCCAGTATGCTGGGATGAGGTGGGCGAAGCAACGTTGTTGGGACCGGAGTTGGTACGTATGACTACAGAAAAGATTCAAACGATCCGACAACGTATAAAAACCTCACAAGATCGACAAAAGAGTTATGCTGATCTTCATCGAAAGGACGTGGAATTTGATGTAGGAGATCATGTGTTCTTACGTGTTGCTCCATGGAAAGGAGTTACGAGATTTGGAAAGAGAGGAAAGCTAAATCCTCGATTCATCGGTCCATTTTTAATCCTCGATCGAGTAGGAACTGTGGCTTATAGACTCGCTTTACCGCCAAGTATGTCTCGTGTTCATAACGTTTTCCACATATCCATGTTACGCAAATATGTGGAAGACCCGAACCACATTATTGAGTTAGAACCGGACGAAATAGCGGAGGATTTGACGTATGAAGAAGTTCCTGTTCAAATCTTGGATAAGAAGGAACATATTCTACGCTCCAAGGTTATACCTCAAGTTAAAGTTTTGTGGAGAAACCACGATGTTGAGGAAATGACTTGGGAGTTAGAATCAGAAATGAAATCAAGGTATCCTTACCTCTTCGACATACCAGGTACGTACCCTAATTTCGAGGGCGAAATTTCATAAGAAGGGGAGGTTGTAAGACCCCAACTTTTATAAATAAAGATGAATTTTCTATAAATATCATTTTTGAATATTATGGAGTTAATTTGATATAATGTTATAGTTGTGGGTAATATTTATAAATTTTGCAAAGTAAGCAAGTTGTTATAAAATATTCGTTTGGTCGGAAATATTCTTTTTCGGGGAATATTCGTACGACGGCACAATCATTGGTGGACCCCACAACGGAATTATTGTCGGATTGAGAAAACGACAGAATTATCTTTCTATAAAAATAACGGCTGAGGTGTTACCGTTAAAATCGTTAAAACTGTTGAACTACTCGGTAGTAAAAGTACAGTAATACGCGTGGTTGCATAGTAGCACACGGTATTGATTATTGATGCTTACGTGAGAAGTCACTCAGCTATACTCAATTATTGCTACAGTAATTGCTGCATCATATCTCTTAAATTATTGTCATAGTATCATCTGTATAATATGTTATATTATTGAGACGTTGTGGTAAGTTTGGTTATTTTATGGGGGGCCATATGTCATCATCTAAGAGTCTCTTCGTCAATAGTAATTACCGTCGTCAATAGTAATTACCGTCGTCAATAGTAATTACCTTCGTCAATAGTATTTACCTTGGTCAATAGTAATTACCTTCGTCAATAGTATTTACCTTGGTCAATAGTATTTACCTTGGTCAATAGTAATTACCTTCGTCAATAGTATTTACCTTGGTCAATAGTAATTACTTTCGTCAATAGTAGTTGTCCCTTCAATATTACCAAGAGTCATTTGACCCTTCGTTAAGACCAAGAGTCATTTGACCCTTCGTTAAGACCAAGAGCCACCCTCAGTTTTTCTATAAATAGAGGCCTAGGGCTTCATTATTTTTCACGAATTCATTCAAGCTATAGAGAGAGAAAGTATAGAGAGAATAAGAGAGAGAGAGAGACTAAAAGTATTCTGCTACATCACTTTTCCAATATCCAGTTCTTTTAAGGTAGGGAATATTATTTCTTTCATATTCATGAAGAGAACTTCTGTTATTCCATTTGTTATTATTCTGTTGGAATAACCAGTATACGCGGTCTACCCTATACTTGGTGACATTCTTCTATTATTTTGTTGGAACATCCTGTCTGTGTGTTTTACACCGGACCTGGTTCCGTTTATTATTATTCTGTTGGAACATCCTGTCTGTGTGTTTTACACCGGACCTGGTTCCATTATTTATTATTCTGTCGGAATATCCTGTCTGTGCGTTTACGCCGGACCTGGTTCCATTATTTATTATTCTATTGGAATAACCTGTCTGTGCGGTCTATCGCATGCATGGTGATTTCTTTTGTTATTCCATTCTTTATTGTACTCAGTTGGTTAAGTTTTGACTTCTATACTCCATGAAATTTGTGGAATATCCTTGATAGTTGCGTTTCATCCAGTATCTTTTCAAGAAAATATTCTTCTAAGCATTCTTGAATTTTACTCCACAATGCAGTATCATGTTGACAATTTGGACGTTGTTAATTCCTGGATAAATTAATTCTTGAACTTGTTTTATTGAATTCTTATATCATTGTCATCATCCTCATGTTTATAAAATGTTGAAAGTCATCTGTGGCATGTAGTGCATAGATGGACTTGGTATGATTATGACCAGGGATTATTCGGTATAATCATGACCGTAATGTTACAAATGATGTGGTAAAAGTCCTCATTGGCCCGTAGTGCATTGATGGACAGTTGTTGGCATGATCATGACCATTAATGAATATACGAATATCCTTGGCCGTAGTGCAGGGGTGATTCGATGATGTGGATTATTTTATTAAGCTGAGTCTCAGCGATCACAGTGTTGAAAAACTTTTTAAATCATAAAAGATAGTAGAGTTTATTTTCTACTTGACTCTTTTAATGGATTGCTTGTTCCGCTACAGTTAAACTTGATGTCTATTATATTTTATCAGTTTAACATTGTTGAAGGCTAATGATAATTTATTCTGCATTATCTTAGTCATAATATTTCTTATTGGGCTAGTTGAGCTCACCCTTTCTTTCACTGTTCTCTTCAGAAAATGAGAACGTAGCTGGGACAAGTCGGGGTACGGAGTAATGGTCCGAATGATAGTATTAGTTAGTAGTCCTCACTATTCTATGTAATGGTGTGTTAATAAATGTAATGAGGACTCCTTTTGAGTATGAATACTCTCTAGAAGATAATATCTGTATTCAAACTCACAGTTTATGTTTTGTCGTATTGTACACGACAGATGTATTAATCAGTTGTATTTGTATTCTGTACTATGTATCTGACGACCCAAGATGGGTGATGTATACCTAATTTTGGGGGCGTCACACGTTATTTATAAATAACGGCGTAGTTGTTACCGTTAATACTGTTGGAATACCCGGTGGTTAAAATACAGTAGCAAACGGTATTACACCAATTATTGATTCTTACGTAAGAAGGCACTACTCAATAATTGTTACAGTAGTTATTGTTCAATATTTTATTTTATTGATTCAATAATTGTTGCGTTGATATTTTATATTATTGTTGTTTCAATAATTGTTGCTGCACAGTATTTTTCATTATCAAATCAATAATATATATTATTTGAATAATATTATTATATAACATTATTGGCAATGTCTAGAAAGTTCTGTCTAAGGAGAGGTTTGGTCATCTAATTCGCGCCAGTAAGGAGAAATCCTTATTGGAAAGTCCCCTCTTTCCTGGGAACGGCCTGGTTGTCATAAATGTGATTCTGTAATATTATTTGTGAATAATTAATTATTGATTCATATGATAAGGAAATATTTATTTTATGTGGATATAAATGAGGGATATATTTTTGTGGTTAAAAATGAAGGAGTTAATGTTGAGTGTTTTATCAGTATTTTTATCGGAATGGAGGTATTAAAAATCAAATCAGGGTTTTTGAGAAATATTGCGGGTGTTATAATTTTTAATCCGACCGTTGGATCGTGGTAATTTTTGGATATGTTATACATATATAAGTTGAGTATATGTCCACAAATTTTGAACCGTTAAAAATGAACGTATGATTTATTATGAATTTTGCGAGATGACTGGTTCAGAAATTGTTGAATTTTCAGAGTTCATCATTTTGATGGAAAATTCTAGAATTGGTGGGCCCTACTTATGGTTGGTGAAGAAATGTGCTGAATTATATTTCAAATGTGGTGGGTGGGAATAGTAGCAGGTAAAACCATCAGGTTGCAGGTCAAACCTACTAAAATTTTCCTGTAAATAGAGGGCTAAGTTAGAATTGAAAATCACACCAGAAACAAGTTTTCTCTCTTTCTCTCTCTAGATTATTGAGTGTATTTTGTGAGTATTTAGATACTTTGAGAGTTTCTATTCATCAGAGCAAGTTTCTTTCAGCCTTATACCGGTATTCCGACCAGAAGTACTGATATCTTGAGGTAAGGGATATTATTTTCTTCTTAAATGATATTATTTTCTTCAATATCATTATACTGAAATATTGATATGAGTTTTTATCAAATTTGGAACTTTTTGTGTCGGGGTTACTATTCACGTATATGACATTATTCACGTATACGGCACTATTCACGAATACGGCACTATTCATCGAAAAATAAAATTTTCTCTTTTTGTCCAAGATGTCTATTATGGTTACTATCTTTGATTGTATCCATGTTTTGATCTTTATTTTTAAATTCTGCTTCACAATTGATTATTATGAAGTATTATTGATCTTGGATAAACTGTTATACGAATCCCTACTATTTATCCTTCTGTCTCACTGGATTCGTTCTCTTTAAGATATTTTTCATCATCCTCAGTCCTAAATGATGATATTACTGAATATCTTTGGCCTGTAGTGCAAAGATGTATGATTACTGGATGAATATCTTTGGCCTGTAGTGCAAAGATGAACATGACTGACAGGTAATACAAATGAATATCTTTGGCCTGTAGTGCAAAGATGAATATTTGGATAAAGATGATTATTAATTGATGTTACAGGGATAAAATATTGATGATGGACTTTTAAATCTTAGAAGATAGTAGAATTCTTTCTCTACTTGACTCTTCTAATGGTTTGCTGTTTCCGCTGCAGTTGTTGATCTAAAACTTGTTGTCGATTATATTCTATCAGATTTTTCCCTGTTGAAGACTAGCGATAATTTGTTGTATATTATCTTAGTCATAATATTCTTTACTGGGCTAGTTGAGCTCACCCTTTTCCTTTTTGTTCCATTTTTCTTCTCAGGAGGTGAGAACATAGCAGGATCTAGTCGGGGTATGGAGTAATGGTTCTAGAAAGATATTTTAGCAGTCCTCACTATTTCTGTAAAATAGTGTTTGAATAATTGTAATGAGGATTTATTTGAGTGTGGATATTGTCCAGAAGACAATATTTGTATTTAAACTCACAGTATGTGTTGTCGTATTTTGCACGACAATTGTATTATTAAAGTTGTAGTTTGCTTTCTGTACCATGTATTTGGCGACTCAGAATGGGTGTTGTATACCTATTTTGGGGGCGTCACATATGTCGTTGTACGAATATTCCCTGTTAAAACGAATATTCCCCGATCAATCGAATATTATATAACAACTTGCGTACTTTGCAAAATTTATAAATATTACCCACAACTATAACATTATATCAAATTAACTCCATAATATTCAAAAATGATATTTATAGAAAATTCATCTTTATTTATAAAAGTTTGGGTCTTACAGTATTACTAGTATTCAAGAAAAGAGTTTATATATATATATAGTCCGGATCTTAAGCTCACCCCTTATCCAACTCATTCGAGCTCACCCCCTTTAACGACGGACCCGTTGACGGTTCGATCATACAACCGTCGTCTATACTTTTAGCGACGCTATATGTTATCCGTCGCTAAAAATACAGACGACGGTTGTATGATAGAACCGTCGTCGGGTCCATCGCAAAAGAAGGTGATGAGCTTAAGATCCGGACTCTATATATGTATACTACTCTCTCCGTCCCAAATTAATTGCTCAGTTTTAACCTTTTTAAGTCAAATTGACTATTTTTAGAATTAATAATTAAGCATATATAAATATATTTCTAAAATTATAAAAATTGTGGTTAGTAATAAATTGTATATATTTTCTTTTGGTTATAATCTCTTCACCTATATTTTAGCAAAAATAGTAAAAAGATTAGTTTTAAAAATGGTCAATTTGACTTTAAAAAGTTAAAACTAAGCAATTAATTTGGGACGAATGGAGTACTACATATTAGTGTGTGTGTGTGTGTGTGTATATATATATATATATATTGGTGAACAAAAGGATTATATATTCACCTCAAACAATAGCAAATCGTCTTGCAATTCAAAAGCAGGCCTGCGCGTTTCATACTCAATCTGTTGCAGGTTCCAAGGAAGAGTACTAGTGGCAGTTGCATTATTGTAATCTGTTATCTTCTCCCCAACCATATGCAGAATGGAGTTATTGTTGCGGTCATTCTTTCTTACGAGCCTCCTCATTGGCATTTCCATTTTCATTTTCACAACCATATCTCAATTCCGCGATATAGTACTTGATTGCAACGTGTAAAATAGAAACTTGTAGTATTTGCTACCCACTTGCTCAACTGTTTGAGGGTGCTGACTCGGGATTTCACGCACAATCTCCAAGCAGCCGCACTTTGTAGCCAAGATCAATGGTGTTGGGGGGTTTCTATGCTTTCTCCACCTCATATTCCCTCGAGAATATACATTAATTCTTACAGAATATTCAGTCGGAAATTCGGTCGCATATAGACGCGTCAGAATTAAATTCGTTGATCTTTCGGTTGGAAATAAAGAATGCTGACTGTTAACGCCAAATTTTGTACGCTTGACGAAATCACCAAAACGGCATACCAAAATCGCGCTAACCGTTAATTGTACTGATATATGTGAAATCAAACTCACGAAATACACTTACATAAACATAAATAAAGAGATACTCCCTCCGTTCCTAAAAGATTGTCGTTTTAGAAAAAAAAATTGTTCTAAAAAATTTGTCGTTTACAACTTTCGAGGAGAATAAATTATTTACTTTCCTATATTACTCCTACCTTCTCTCATTGTCCCAAGAAATTCTCTTCCTTATATTAATAGTTTTCAACTTCCCATAAAGGGGTAGTGATGAAATTTCAAACAAATTTTACTTGGTAAATGATACTTTCTTAATCCATGTGCCAAAACCTTAAACAACAATCTTTTAGGAACGAAGGTAGTTTAAAATATGAACACAAGAATTTACGTGGAAACCCAATTAAAAAAAAATCTCACAGAAAGAGAGAAATCCACCATAATAATTGGGAGTACAAATTGTGTATATGTGTTGTATCTCTTGTGCCCTTTCTTTAACCCTAACTTGTAGCCGTATATATAGAAATCACCTCCACCCGCATCCAACTAGGGAAGGACTCCTTATCTGTAAGACCCCAAATTTTATGAAATAAAAGTATTCAATTTTTCTTATAATTACTACTCAGTAAATGGTTAAATTGATAAAAATTAAAGTTAAGGGTGATATATGAAAAAAAATTTCAAAATACGCAAGTGGTTATAAAATAGTCATTGTTGTCGGGGAATATTCTTTCTGTCGGGGAATATTCGTATGACGGCACAGCCATTTGTGGGTCCCATAACAGAATAACTGTCGGATGAAGAAAACGACAAATTTGATTTTTATAAATAACGGCGTAGTTGTTACCGTTAACACTGTTGGAATACCTGGTGGTTAAAATACAGTAATACGCATAGTTGCACAGTAGCACACGATATTGCACAGTATTTTTTTCAATTATTGATTCTTACGTGAGAAGGCACTACTCAATAATTGATACAGTAATTTCTGTTCAATATTTTATTTTATTTTTAATCAATAATTACTGCTTGATATTTTTATATTATTTGTTTCAATAATTGTCACTGCACAGTATCTCCATTATCAGATCAATAATTCATATTATTTGAATAATATTATTAGATAGCATTATTGACAATGTCTAGAAAGTTCTGTCAAGGAGAGGTTTGATCACCTAATTGCGCGCCAATAAGGAGAAATCCTTATCGAAAAGCCCTATCTTTCCTGAAAACTGCCTGGTTGTCATTATTGTGATTCTGTAATATTATTTGTGAATAATTAATTATTGATCTATACGATAATGAAATATTTATTTGATGTGGATATAAATGATGGATTTATTATGTGGAATAAATGAAGAAATTAATGTTGAGATATTTTATCAGTATTTTATCGGATTGGAGGTATTAAAAGAACAAATCAGTGTTCTTACAGCTTTATTGTGTGAGTTATAATTTTTAATCTGACCATTGGATCATTGTAATTGGTTGGATATGTTATACATATATAAGTTGAGTCTATGGTCACAAATTTTGAACCATTAAAAATGAACGAATGATTTGTTATGAATTTTAAGATGTGACTGATTCGAAAATTAGGTTTATAAATAATTTTGGTGAAAAATTCTAGAAATTGGTGAGCCCCACTTTTGGTTGTTGGAGAAGATGGCTAATTTTTGGTGGGTGGAATAGTAGCAGGTAAAGCCATCAGATAGTAGGTCAAGTCTGCTTCGGCGTGATAACATTTTTCTATAAATAGAGTGTTTAGTTAGAATTGAAAATCACACCAGAATTCATAAGTTTTCTCTCTTTTTCTCTCTATATTGTCGAGAATATTCTAGTGAGTATTTAGATACTTTGAGAGTTGCTATTTAATACAGTTTCCTTCAGCGTCATATCCGATATTCAGTCAGAAGTGCTGCTCTTTTGAGGTAAGGAATAGTAAGGGATATTAAGGGATGCTATATTCTTCATAATGATGTTATTCTTTCAATATTATTATACTGAAATATTGGTATAGATTTTAATGTAAAATTTTTACCTTTTTGAGTCGGGATTACTATTCACGTATACGACACTATTCACGTATACGGCACTATTCATGTATATGGCACTATTTACGTATATGACATTATTTACGTATACGGTACTATGTACGAATACGGAATACTATTCACGAGTTACTATTCATGAGTTACTATTCACGACAAAAATTAGTTTCTTTTTCTGACCAAATTGTCGTTGATTTATGATTGTTGCTCTTGAAAATAAATACAATTGTTGATCATATTATTTTTATTATCATATATAACATTTTTATAACCCTGATGTTGAATTTCTTTTTCACTTGAGTGTAAAGATGGGTAAATTATTGGTATGATCGGGACTGAGAAATATCTTTGACCTGTAGTACAAAGATGAATTGTTAACTGGTAGAGTCATGACCATTGAATTTATAATTGAAATATCTTTAGCTTAAGTGTAAAGATGAATTGATTAACATGGTTATAATTTATTGTTTATATAAATTCTGAATGATTATATATTATAATTGAAATGGTTATAATATGAACTGTTGATGAATATATTTGGCATGTAGTACAAATATGAACTGTTGAGGAATATCTTTGGCTTGTAGTGCAAAGATGAATTGTTGATGAATATCTTTGGTCCGTAGTGCAAAGATTACCTGTTGTTGAATATCTTTGGTCAGTATGCAAAGATGAATTGTTGAGAATATCGTTGGCCCGTAGCGTAAAGATGAATTTATTAGTATGATTATGAGCAGGAACTATTGTAAGACCCCGAATTTTATGAAATAAAAGTATTCAATTTTTCTTATAATTACTATTCAGTAAATGGTTAAATTGATAAATGTTAAAGTTAAGGGTGATATATGAATTTTTTTTTTCAAAATACACAAGTGGTTATAAAATATTCATTGTTGTCGGGGAATATTCGTTTGGTCGTGGAATATTCTTTTTGTCGGGGATTATTCGTACGACGGCGCAGCCATTTGTGAGCCCCATAACAAAATAACTGTCGGGTGAAGAAAATGACAAATTTGAGTTTTTACAAATAATGGCGTAGTTGTTACCGTTAACACTGTTAGAATACCCGGTGGTTAAAATATAGTAATACGCGTTATTGCACAGTAGCACACAGTATTGCATAGTATTTTTAAAATTATTGATTTTTACGTAAGAAGGCACTACTCAATAATTGATACAGTAATTACTGTTCAATATTTTATTTTATTGATTCAATAATTACTACGTTAAAATTTTATATTATTGTTGTTCAATAATTGTCACTGCACAGTATTTCCCATTATCAGATCAATAATTCATATTATTTGAATAATATTATTAGATAACATTATTGGCAATGTCTAGAAAATTCTGCCTAAGGAGAGGTTTGGTCACCTAATTGCGCGCCAGTAAGGAGAAATTCTTATTGGAAAGCCCCCTCTTTCCTGGGAACGGCCTGGTTGTCATAAATGTGATTCTGTAATATTATTTGTGAATAATTAATTATTGATTCATATGATAAGGAAATATTTATTTTATGTGGATATAAATGAGGGATATATTTTTATGGTTAAAAATGAAGGAGTTAATGTTAAGGTGTTTTATCTGTATTTTTGTTAGAGAACGGAGGTATTGAAAGTCAAATTAGGATTTTTAAGATATTTTGCGAGGGTTAAAATTTTTAATCCGACCGTTGGATCGTGGTAATATTTGGATATGTTATACATATATAAGTTGAGTATATGTCCACAAATTTTGAACCGTTAAAAATGAACGTATGATTTGTTATGAATTTTACGAGATGACTGGTTCAGAAATTGTTGAATTTTCGGAGTTAATCATTTTGGTTGAAAATTCAAGAAATGGTGGGCCCCACTCTTGGTTGGTGAAAAAATGTGCTGAGATTTTTATTTCAAATGTGGTGGGTAAAATAGTAGCAGGTAAAGCCATCAGGTTACAGGTTAAGTCTGATTCGGCGTGCTAACATTTTTTTATAAATAGAGGGCTAACTTAGAATTGAAAATCACACCAGAATTCATAAGTTTTTTCTCTTTCTCTCTCTAGATTATTGAGTGTATTTTGTGAGTATTTAGATACTTTGTGAGTTTCTATTCATCAGTGCAAGTTTCCTTCAGCCTTATACCGATCAGAAGTACTGCTCTTTTGAGGTAAGGGATAGTAAGGGATTTTAAGGGTTATTATGTTTTTCAGTTCGTAATTCTTTTGACCTTCAGAAAATTCTAGAAAAATTTGAAATAATATTTTGATGAGTTTTATTGACTGTGTCCAAAAATGGTGATTTTTGGATGTATAGATTAAGAGTTATGAATTTTACGGGAAAAGACTATTTTAAAAGTAACCGTTTATAACTCCTTGTGGTTACTCCAAAATTGATGAAATTTTTATTAGAACTGTATCTATATAATATCAGTGTACTCTGTAAATTTCGGAATTTTTGGATAAAATTACAATTTATGATAAATGTCTAAATATTCAGCTGTTCTGGCCATATGAAAAATAATAAATGAGTTTTAAAAATTCTGAGAAAAATATATGTTCAATATGGGACTATATTCTGCTAAATCCCAGAAAAAAAATATTTTTGGAACTGATTTGGTATTTTTCATGAAAATGGTCTAGTTATGAGTAAATGAATTAAATATGTTTTGTGAAGTAAGAAAATTAGAAAATAGGATTTTATGGAAGAAAATTAGAAAATAGGATTTTATGGCTTGAGAATCCTATATGAGGTATATGCAGATTTTTTATGAGGGTTTTTCGTTATTGGTGATGAAATCTTATGAGTTTGGCATTTTAGGATGATTAAATGCATTATTTAGTAAAGTGTAAACAATTAAAATAAATTATTTATAAGCTTAAGAAATATTATTCTTTCAATATCATTATATCGAAATATTGATATGTATTTTATTGTGAAATTTCTACCTTTTTGTGTCGAGTTACTATTCACGAGTTACTATTCACAAAAAAATTGATTTCTTTTTCTAACCAAATTATAGTTGATTTACGAATATTACTCTTGAGATTAAAACTATATGGTGATCATATTATTTTTATTATCATATATAACATTTTTTATAACCCTGATGTTGAAGTTCTCTTTCACTTGAGTGTAAAGATGGGTAGAATATTGGTATGATCATGGCTAGGGTTCTCTTTGGCCAGTAGTGAAAAAGTTGAATTGTGACTGGTATGATCATGACCATTGGATTTATAACTGAATATCTTTAGCTTAAGTGTAAAGGTGAATTGATCAACATGGTTATATATTTCTTTGAGATATTAATATATTTGGGCTATAGTGCAAATATAAACTGTTGAGGAATATCTTTGGCCTGTATTGCAAAGCTGAATTGTTGATGAATATATTTGGTCCGTAGTGCAAAGATGACTTGTTGTTGAATATCTTTGGCTTGTAGTGCAAAGATGAAATGATAATGAATATCTTTGGTCGTAGTGCAAAGATGAATTTATTAGCATGATTATGAACAGGAACTGTGATTTGGTATAACCATGATCTTTGATGTTTCAGGTAAAGACAGGTGATGAAAATATTCTTCGTCCTGGGTGCGAAGAAAAATTTAGAATCACAATTATGATTATGAGTTATTCATATGATTGTGGAAAGGAACTGTTGAGTGATGTTACAGGGATAAAACATTGTTGGTGGATTTTTAACATGGAGAAGATAATAGACTTTATAGTCTATTTGACTCTTCTAATGGATTGCTCGTTCCGCTGCAACTATGGTTGAAATTTTTATCATCTACCATATGTTCTAAATCTCTGATTTATTACTGATAAAGACTATTGATAATTTATTTATCTTTAGTCATGATATTCTTTACTGGGCTAGTTGTGCTCACCCTTTTGTTTCACAATTCCTTTCAGGTAATAAGAGTGTAGCTGGGTCGAACGGGGGTAACAAGGGAATAGAACGGTGGTCATCATTTAGTAGTTATATTTGGTAAAAAAAATAGGGTGAGGCGAACCCAACGTTAGAAGGGTGTAAGACCCCAACTTATTAATGAATAAAATCAAATTTTCTCTAAATATTATTGGACTAATAAGGGGTTAATTTGATATAATACTTTGGTTATGGTGAAATGTGCAAATTTTGCAAATAAGTAAGTGGTAATAAAATATCATTTTTGTGACGCCCCCAAAATTAGGTATACATCACCCATCTTGGGTCGTCAGATACATAGTACAGAATACAAATACAACTTAATAATACAACTGTCGTGTACAATACGACAAAACATAAACTGTGAGTTTGAATACAAATATTATCTTCTAGAGAGTATTCATACTCAAAAGGAGTCCTCATTACATTTATTAATACACCATTACATAGAATAGTGAGGACTACTAACTAATACTATCATTCGGACCATCACTCCGTACCCCGACTTGTCCCAGCTACGTTCTCATTTCCTGAAGAGAACAGTGAAAGAAAGGGTGAGCTCAACTAGCCCAGTAAGAAATATTATGACTAAGATAATGCAGAATAAATTATCATTAGCCTTCAACAATGTTAAACTGATAAAATATAATAGACATCAAGTTTAACTGCAGCGGAACAAGCAATCCATTAAAAGAGTCAAGTAGAAAATAAACTCTACTATCTTTTATGATTTAAAAGGTTTTTCAACACTGTGATCGCTGAGACTCAGCTTAATAAAATAATCCACATCATCGAATCACCCCTGCACTACGGCCAAGGATATTCGTGTATTCATTAATGGTCATGATCATGCCAACAACTGTCCATCAATGCACTACGGGCCAATGAGGACTTTTACCACATCATTTGTAACATTACGGTCATGATTATACCGAATAATCCCTGGTCATAATCATACCAAGTCCATCTATGCACTACATGCCACAGATGACTTTCAACATTTTATAAACATGAGGATGATGACAATGATATAAGAATTCAATAAAACAAGTTCAAGAATTAATTTATCCAGGAATTAACAACGTCCAAATTGTCAACATGATACTGCATTGTGGAGTAAAATTCAAGAATGCTTAGAAGAATATTTTCTTGAAAAGATACTGGATGAAACGCAACTATCAAGGATATTCCACAAATTTCATGGAGTATAGAAGTCAAAACTTAACCAACTGAGTACAATAAAGAATGGAATAACAAAAGAAATCACCATGCATGCGATAGACCGCACAGACAGGTTATTCCAATAGAATAATAAATAATGGAACCAGGTCCGGCGTAAACGCACAGACAGGATATTCCGACAGAATAATAAATAATGGAACCAGGTCCGGTGTAAAACACACAGACAGGATATTCCAACAGAATAATAATAAAACGGAACCAGGTCCGGTGTAAAACACACAGACAGGATGTTCCAACAGAATAATAAACGGAACCAGGTCCGGTGTAAAACACACAGACAGGATGTTCCAACAGAATAATAGAAGAATGTCACCAAGTATAGGGTAGACCGCGTATACTGGTTATTCCAACAGAATAATAACAAATGGAATAACAGAAGTTCTCTTCATGAATATAAAAGAAATAATATTCCCTACCTTAAAAGAACTGGATATTGGAAAAGTGATGTAGCAGAATACTTTTATTCTCTCTCTCTTATTCTCTCTATACTTTCTCTCTCTATAGCTTGAATGAATTCGTGAAAAATAATGAAGCCCTAGGCCTCTATTTATAGAAAAACTGAGGGTGGCTCTTGGTCTTAACGAAGGGTCAAATGACTCTTGGTCTTAACGAAGGGTCAAATGACTCTTGGTAATATTGAAGGGACAACTACTATTGACGAAAGTAATTACTATTGACCAAGGTAAATACTATTGACGAAGGTAATTACTATTGACCAAGGTAAATACTATTGACGAAGGTAATTACTATTGACCAAGGTAAATACTATTGACGAGGTAATTACTATTGACGACGGTAATTACTATTGACGACGGTAATTACTATTGACGACGGTAATTACTATTGACGAAGAGACTCTTAGATGATGACATATGGCCCCCCATAAAATAACCAAACTTACCACAACGTCTCAATAATATAACATATTATACAGATGATACTATGACAATAATTTAAGAGATATGATGCAGCAATTACTGTAGCAATAATTGAGTATAGCTGAGTGACTTCTCACGTAAGCATCAATAATCAATACCGTGTGCTACTATGCAACCACGCGTATTACTGTACTTTTACTACCGAGTAGTTCAACAGTTTTAACGGTAACACCTCAGCCGTTATTTTTATAGAAAGATAATTCTGTCGTTTTCTCAATCCGACAATAATTCCGTTGTGGGGTCCACCAATGATTGTGCCGTCGTACGAATATTCCCCGACAAAAAGAATATTCTCCGACCAAACGAATATTTTATAACAACTTGCTTACTTTGCAAAATTTATAAATATTACCCACAACTATAACATTATATCAAATTAACTCCATAATATTCAAAAATGATATTTATAGAAAATTCATCTTTATTTATAAAAATTGGGGTCTTACAACCTCCCCTTCTTATGAAATTTCGCCCTCGAAATTAGGGTACGTACCTGGTATGTCGAAGAGGTAAGGATACCTTGATTTCATTTCTGATTCTAACTCCCAAGTCATTTCCTCAACATCGTGGTTTCTCCACAAAACTTTGACTTGAGGTATAACCTTGGAGCGTAGAATATGTTCCTTCTTATCCAAGATTTGAACAGGAACTTCTTCATACGTCAAATCCTCCGCTATTTCGTCCGGTTCTAACTCAATAATGTGGTTCGGGTCTTCCACATATTTGCGTAACATGGATATGTGGAAAACGTTATGAACACGAGACATACTTGGCGGTAAAGCGAGTCTATAAGCCACAGTTCCTACTCGATCGAGGATTAAAAATGGACCGATGAATCGAGGATTTAGCTTTCCTCTCTTTCCAAATCTCGTAACTCCTTTCCATGGAGCAACACGTAAGAACACATGATCTCCTACATCAAATTCCACGTCCTTTCGATGAAGATCAGCATAACTCTTTTGTCGATCTTGTGAGGTTTTTATACGTTGTCGGATCGTTTGAATCTTTTCTGTAGTCATACGTACCAACTCCGGTCCCAACAACGTTGCTTCGCCCACCTCATCCCAGCATACTGGAGAACGACATTTTCTTCCATACAATGCTTCGAATGGAGCCATGCCAATACTTGCTTGATAACTGTTGTTGTAGGAAAACTCCACCAATGGTAAGAACTTGTCCCAACTTCCTTGAAGTCAAAGACACAGAGTCTTAATAGATCTTCAAGAGTTTGAATAGTCCTCTCTGATTGTCCGTCCGTCTGAGGATGATATGCTGAACTAAATCGTAACTCCGTGCCCATAGCTTTTTGTAAACTAACCCAAAATCGTGAAGTGAATCTTGGGTCTCGATCAGAAACTATGGATACTGGCATACCATGCAGTCTTACAATCTCGTTTATGTACATACGAGCAAGACGTTCAAGTGTATAAGTTTCTCGTATCGGTAAGAAATGAGCAGACTTGGTCAATCTATCAACAATGACCCAAATCGCATCAATACCTTGAGAAACCCTAGGAAGACCGGTAACGAAATCCATGGTAATGTGCTCCCACTTCCATTCTGGAATTTCAAGTGGTTGCAATGGACCTTTTGGTACTTGATGCTCCGCTTTGACTCGTTGACAAGTTAGACACCTTGAGATAAACAACGCTATCTCTCTCTTCATATTGCTCCACCAAAATGTATGACGAAGATCATGATACATTTTGGTACTTCCAGGATGGATTGCAAACGGTGTGTTGTGCGCCTCCATCATGATTTCATACTTTAAATCAGGGTTGTTAGGAACACAAAGTCTGGAGTTGACTCGAAGTATTCCTTCTTCATCGATTCTTGCTTCCGGCATAGAACCTTCTTGCACTTTCTTCCTCATACGCATCAGCTCCAGGTCTGTAGCTTGAGCAGCTTTAACTTTATCGATTAAAGTCGGTTCTACTCGTATATTCGCCATCATCACATGGGTCCCTGGAGTCTTCAACTCTATCTCCATCCTTTGCAAGTCACACAAAATGGGCCTTTGCGTTGTTAATATTGCACTTGTACCCGCATATGATCTTCTACTCAATGCGTCAGCTACCACGTTCGCTTTTCCAGGATGGTATTGAATGGTATGATCATAATCTTTCAACAGTTCAAGCCAACGTCGTTGTCGCATGTTGAGTTCCTTTTGAGTGAAGAAATATTTGAGGCTTTTATGATCCGTAAAGATCTCCACTTTCTCCCCATACAAGTAATGCCTCCAAATTTTAAGTGCAAAGACAACAGCTGCCAACTCTAGATCATGAGTAGGATAATTCCTCTCATATTCCTTGAGTTGTCTTGATGCATAGGCTATGACTTTTCCATGTTGCATGAGAACGCATCCCAACCCTTTGCTCGAAGCATCACTGTAGATGACAAATCCCTCCGAGCCAGATGGTATTGTTAGAACAGGTGCTGAAATGAGTCTCCTCTTGAGTTCTTGAAAACTCTGCTCACATTCTTCGCTCCAACCAAACTTTGTATCTTTCCGAGTCAGCTGAGTTAATGGAGTAGCGATTCGAGAAAATCCTTCCACGAATCTCCGATAATAACCAGCTAAACCAAGAAAGCTACGTACCTCGGTCACTGATTTAGGTTGCTCCCAGCTTTGAATAGCTTCAATCTTTGCCGGGTCAACCGATATTCCACGACTTGATACTACGTGCCCAAGGAATGCTACCTCTTCCAGCCAGAACTCGCATTTCTTCAACTTGGCATAAAGCTTGTATTCACGAAGCTTTTGGAGTACCAGCCTCAAGTGTTGCTCATGATCTTCACGGCTTTTGGAATAAATAAGGATGTCATCAATAAAGACGACCACAAAGTGATCCAAATATTCCTTAAATACCCTGTTCATCATATCCATGAAGGCAGCAGGAGCATTAGTCAATCCAAAAGACATAACTAAGAATTCATAATGCCCGTACCGAGTTCTAAAAGCCGTCTTTGGAATATCCTCAGTTCTAACCTTCAGCTGATGATATCCAGAACGAAGATCGATCTTTGAAAAGAATTGTGCTCCTTGCAACTGGTCAAACAGGTCATCAATACGTGGCAATGGGTACCTATTTTTGATGGTGACATGATTCAACTCCCGATAATCAATACAAAGTCGCATACTCCCATCTTTCTTCTTCACGAACAGAACAGGAGCACCCCAAGGAGAAGTACTAGGACGAATAAAACCAATGTCTAACAATTCCTGCAGTTGGATCTTTAACTCCTGAAGTTCAATAGGAGCCATTCGATATGGGGCTTTGGAAATGGGTTTTGTACCGGGTTCAAGATCGATACAAAATTCAATTTCACGCTCTGGGGGTAGGCCAGGAAGTTCTTCAGGGAATACGTCAGGGAATTTATTAACAATAGAAATATCATTCAAAACTGACGTATTTTTGTTTAGATCTGTGACATGAGCTAAGAAAGCTTGACATCCGTTTTTCAATAAACGAATAGCTTTATGGCTTGAGATGACAGCGATTGATTTTAATGGTTTGGTTGCTTGAATTCGCATAATAGGTCGATTAGGAATATGAAAACTAACAACCTTACGAAAACAATCAATTTTTGCATAATGAGTAGTTAACCAATCAATCCCTAGAATCACGTCAAATGCAAGTATTTTTAATGAAATCAGATCGATAGGTAATGTGTGGGTACCAACTTGAACCAAACAAGACTTATAAACAGTGGAGGTAATGAAGGTTTCTCCCAACGGAGTTTCCACAGATAAGTCAAAGTCTAATTTCTCCGGAATCAAATTTAATCGATGAGCGCAAGTAGGAGAAATAAAAGAATGGGTTGAACCGGTATCAAATAAAGTATAAACTTCTTTAGAGTTTATAATAAGCTTACCCGTGATGACCTCATTCGGGTTCCTTGCTCTCTGGGAGTTCACAACAAACGCTCTCCCTTGCACAACCGGTTTTGACTTTTCTGGGACGGCTTTGGTGCCTCCATCCTAGCTGAATTTGTCTTCGGTAAACGACAAAATCGGGCTAAATGACCTTCTCTTCCACAATTATAACATGCTTTGGACGGCATCGCGCAGTTTGGACTGATGTGCCCCTCCCCTCCGCATTTGAAACATATGATAGGTGGTCGTTCTCCTTCCTTAACGACAGGTGCTGGTGCTGACGTCTTTCCATCATTGTTGAATCTCCTCTTCTTGAAATGTCCATTCTTATTGTTTTGGCCCTGATTACCACCGAAGTGGTTACCATTTCTGGCCTGTTGATTCCCTCCACGCTTGTTGTCACCGCTTCGATGACTGCTCTCACTGGTATTATCATTTTGCCGGCTGCTCTCTTTTGGTTGCGTTGTCTCGTTATCGCGCTCCACCAACTGAGCCCTATTTACAACATCTGAATACAAACACAGTTTATGAGAAACAAGATGTTGACGTATCTCCGGCTTCAAACCTCTTAAAAACATCCGCGTCATTCTTTCTTCATTATCCACCAGGTGGGACGCAAACCGGGATAACTCCGCAAATTTTGCCTCGTACTGCGACACGGTCATATTATTCTGCTCCAATTTGATGAACTCCACCTCCTTCATGTGACGAATACTCTCGGGAAAGTATTTGTCGTTAAACAGCTCTTGGAACTTCTCCCAAGACATCTTCAGTGCGGCAGGTTGAGTACGCTTTATCGATTCCCACCAGTAATCTGCCTCTCCTCGCAACATAAAGGCGGCAAAGGGAACCTTTTGCTCCTCGGAGCAACCCAAGACATCAAATATCTTGGTGATCTGCTTTATCCATGTTTCAGCTACAAGTGGTTTGGGTTCTCCCTTAAACTCCGGTGGTCCCAGCTCCTTAAACTGTTTAGCGGTGACCGCCTGAGAGTTTCCAGTATTTCCACCTACGTTGTGGACAGGAGCCGCTTTCACCTGTTGTTGCATGAATTGCATAAAGCCTCTGAACATTTGATCATTCATCATTTGGTCAGTGTTGTTGTTTGCATGAGGATTGACACCTTCCTGATGCACATTATCCTGATTATTGATATGTGGTGAATCAACAGTCGTCTGTGCTCCATTGCTATTCTCAACATTCTCAGATGCCATTTTCAGATACTGCCACAAAATAAAAATTAATTGATATGTCATATATTATCCTTATATTATGACCGACCAATTAAATACCATGCAAATAAACTTAGGTATGTCATACTAGCGAAGGAATTCCCCGTCTCTCCCCTCCTAGTTCTATTCTCACATCTTAGCCAGGGATCATATCCCTAAGCTCTGATACCAACTGTGACGCCCCCAAAATTAGGTATACATCACCCATCTTGGGTCGTCAGATACATAGTACAGAATACAAATACAACTTAATAATACAACTGTCGTGTACAATACGACAAAACATAAACTGTGAGTTTGAATACAAATATTATCTTCTAGAGAGTATTCATACTCAAAAGGAGTCCTCATTACATTTATTAACACACCATTACATAGAATAGTGAGGACTACTAACTAATACTATCATTCGGACCATCACTCCGTACCCCGACTTGTCCCAGCTACGTTCTCATTTCCTGAAGAGAACAGTGAAAGAAAGGGTGAGCTCAACTAGCCCAGTAAGAAATATTATGACTAAGATAATGCAGAATAAATTATCATTAGCCTTCAACAATGTTAAACTGATAAAATATAATAGACATCAAGTTTAACTGTAGCGGAACAAGCAATCCATTAAAAGAGTCAAGTAGAAAATAAACTCTACTATCTTTTATGATTTAAAAGGTTTTTCAACACTGCGATCGCTGAGACTCAGCTTAATAAAATAATCCACATCATCGAATCACCCCTGCACTACGGCCAAGGATATTCGTGTATTCATTAATGGTCATGATCATGCCAACAACTGTCCATCAATGCACTACGGGCCAATGAGGACTTTTACCACATCATTTGTAACATTACGGTCATGATTATACCGAATAATCCCTGGTCATAATCATACCAAGTCCATCTATGCACTACATGCCACAGATGACTTTCAACATTTTATAAACATGAGGATGATGACAATGATATAAGAATTCAATAAAACAAGTTCAAGAATTAATTTATCCAGGAATTAACAACGTCCAAATTGTCAACATGATACTGCATTGTGGAGTAAAATTCAAGAATGCTTAGAAGAATATTTTCTTGAAAAGATACTGGATGAAACGCAACTATCAAGGATATTCCACAAATTTCATGGAGTATAGAAGTCAAAACTTAACCAACTGAGTACAATAAAGAATGGAATAACAAAAGAAATCACCATGCATGCGATAGACCGCACAGACAGGTTATTCCAATAGAATAATAAATAATGGAACCAGGTCCGGCGTAAACGCACAGACAGGATATTCCGACAGAATAATAAATAATGGAACCAGGTCCGGTGTAAAACACACAGACAGGATATTCCAACAGAATAATAATAAAACGGAACCAGGTCCGGTGTAAAACACACAGACAGGATGTTCCAACAGAATAATAAACGGAACCAGGTCCGGTGTAAAACACACAGACAGGATGTTCCAACAGAATAATAGAAGAATGTCACCAAGTATAGGGTAGACCGCGTATACTGGTTATTCCAACAGAATAATAACAAATGGAATAACAGAAGTTCTCTTCATGAATATAAAAGAAATAATATTCCCTACCTTAAAAGAACTGGATATTGGAAAAGTGATGTAGCAGAATACTTTTATTCTCTCTCTCTTATTCTCTCTATACTTTCTCTCTCTATAGCTTGAATGAATTCGTGAAAAATAATGAAGCCCTAGGCCTCTATTTATAGAAAAACTGAGGGTGGCTCTTGGTCTTAACGAAGGGTCAAATGACTCTTGGTCTTAACGAAGGGTCAAATGACTCTTGGTAATATTGAAGGGACAACTACTATTGACGAAAGTAATTACTATTGACCAAGGTAAATACTATTGACGAAGGTAATTACTATTGACCAAGGTAAATACTATTGACGAAGGTAATTACTATTGACCAAGGTAAATACTATTGACGACAGGTAATTACTATTGACGACGGTAATTACTATTGACGACGGTAATTACTATTGACGACGGTAATTACTATTGACGAAGAGACTCTTAGATGATGACATATGGCCCCCCATAAAATAACCAAACTTACCACAACGTCTCAATAATATAACATATTATACAGATGATACTATGACAATAATTTAAGAGATATGATGCAGCAATTACTGTAGCAATAATTGAGTATAGCTGAGTGACTTCTCACGTAAGCATCAATAATCAATACCGTGTGCTACTATGCAACCACGCGTATTACTGTACTTTTACTACCGAGTAGTTCAACAGTTTTAACGGTAACACCTCAGCCGTTATTTTTATAGAAAGATAATTCTGTCGTTTTCTCCATCCGACAATAATTCCGTTGTGGGGTCCACCAATGATTGTGCCGTCGTACGAATATTCCCCGACAAAAAGAATATTCTCCGACCAAACGAATATTTTATAACAACTTGCTTACTTTGCAAAATTTATAAATATTACCCACAACTATAACATTATATCAAATTAACTCCATAATATTCAAAAATGATATTTATAGAAAATTCATCTTTATTTATAAAAATTGGGGTCTTACAATTTTGTCAGGGAATATTCTTTTGGTCGTGGAATATTCTTGCTGTCGGGGAATATTCGTACGACGGCGCAGCCTTGTGTGGGCCCCATAACGGAAAGCGATTGGATGAAGAAAACGACAAGTATACGTTATTTATAAATAACGGCGTAGTTGTTACCGTTAATACTGTTGGAATACCCGGTGGTTAAAATACAGTAGCACACGGTATTACACCAATTATTGATTCTTACGTAAGAAGGCACTACTCAATAATTGTTACAGTAGTTATTGTTCAATATTTTATTTTATTGATTCAATAATTGTTGCGTTGATATTTTATATTATTGTTGTTTCAATAATTGTTGCTGCACAGTATTTTTCATTATCAGATCAATAATTCATATTATTTGAATAATATTATTAGATAACATTATTGGCAATGTCTAGAAATTCTGTCTAAGGAGAGGTTTGGTCATCTAATTACGCGCCAGTAAGAAAAAATCCTTATTGGAAAGCCCCCTCTTTCCTGGGAACGGCCTGGTTGTCATAAATGTGATTCTGTAATATTATTTGTGAATAATTAATTATTGATTCATATGATAAGGAAATATTTATTTTATGTGGATATAAATGAGGGATATATTTTTGTGGTTAAAAATGAAGGAGTTAATGTTGAGGTGTTTTATCAGTATTTTTATCGGAATGGAGGTATTAAAAATCAAATCAGGGTTTGAGAAATATTGCGGGTGTTATAATTTTTAATCCGACCGTTGGATCGTGGTAATTTTTGGATATGTTATACATATATAAGTTGAGTATATGTCCACAAATTTTGAACCGTTAAAAATGAACGTATGATTTATTATGAATTTTGCGAGATGACTGGTTCAGAAATTGTTGAATTTTCGGAGTTTATCATTTTGATGGAAAATTCTAGAATTGGTGGGCCCCATTTATGGTTGGTGAAGAAATGTGCTGAATTATATTCTAAATGTGGTGGGTGGGAATAGTAGCAGGTAAAACCTTCAGGTTGCAGGTCAAACCTACTAAAATTTTCCTATAAATAGAGGGCTAAGTTAGAATTGAAAATCACACCAGAAACAAGTTTTCTCTCTTTCTCTCTCTAGATTATTGAGTGTATTTTGTGAGTATTTAGATACTTTGAGAGTTTCTATTCATCAGAGCAAGTTTCTTTCAGCCTTATACCGGTATTCCGACCAGAAGTACTGATATCTTGAGGTAAGGGATATTATTTTCTTCTTAAATGATATTATTTTCTTCAATATCATTATACTGAAATATTGATATGAGTTTTTATCAAATTTAGAACTTTTTGTGTCGGGGTTACTATTCACGTATATGACACTATTCACGTATACGGCACTATTCACGAATACGGCACTATTCACCGAAAAATAAAATTTTCTCTTTTTGCCCAAGATGTCTATTATGGTTACTATCTTTGATTGTATCCATGTTTTGATCTTTATTTTTAAATTCTGCTTCACAATTGATTATTATGAAGTATTATTGATCTTGGATAAACTGTTATACGAATCCCTACTATTTGTCCTTCTGTCTCACTGGATTCGTTCTCTTTAAGATATTTTTCATCATCCTCAGTCCTAAATGATGATATTACTGAATATCTTTGGCCTGTAGTGCAAAGATGAACATGACTGACAGGTGATACAAATGAATATCTTTGGCCTGTAGTGCAAAGATGAATATTTAGATAAAGATGATTATTAATTGATGTTACAGGAATAAAATATTGATGATGGACTTTTAAATCTTAGAAGATAGTAGAATTCTTTCTCTACTTGACTCTTCTAATGGTTTGCTGTTTCCGCTGCAGTTGTTGATCTAAAACTTGTTGTCGATTATATTCTATCAGATTTTTCCCTGTTGAAGACTAACGATAATTTGTTGTATATTATCTTAGTCATAATATTCTTTACTGGGCTAGTTGAGCTCACCTTTTTCCTTTTTGTTCCATTTTTCTTCTCAGGAGGTGAGAACATAGCAGGATCTAGTCGGGGTATGGAGTAATGGTTCTAGAAAGATATTTTAGCAGTCCTCACTATTTCTGTAAAATAGTGTTTGAATAATTGTAATGAGGATTTATTTGAGTGTGGATATTGTCCAGAAGACAATATTTGTATTTAAACTCACAGTATGTGTTGTCGTATTTTGCACGACAATTGTATTATTGAAGTTGTAGTTTGCTTTCTGTACCATGTATTTGGCGACTCAGAATGGGTGTTGTATACCTATTTTGGGGACGTCACAGTTGGTATCAGAGATTAGGGATATGATCCCTGGCTGAGATGTGAGAGAAGAACTAGGAGGGGAGAGACGGGGAATTCCTTCGCTAGTATGACCTGACTAAGTTTATTTGGTGTTTATTTGGTCGGTCAGAGTATAGGGATAATATATGACATGTGTAAGACCCCGAATTTTATGAAATAAAAGTATTCAATTTTTCTTATAATTACTATTCAGTAAATGGTTAAATTGATAAAAGTTTAAAGTTATGAGTGAAATATGATTTTTTTTTCAAAATAAGCAAATGGTTATAAAATAATCATTGTTGTCGGGGAATATTCTTTCTGTCGGGAAATATTCGTACGACGGCGCAGCCATTTGTGGGCCCCATAACAGAATAACTGTCGGGTGAAGAAAACGACAAATTTGAGTTTTTACAAATAACGGTGTAGTTGTTACCGTTAACACTGTTGGAATACCCGGTGGTTAAAATACATAAATACGCGTTATTGCACAGTAGCACACGGTATTACATAGTATTTTTGAAATTATTGATTCTTACGTAAGAAGGCACTACTCAATAATTGTTACAGTAATTACTGTTTAATATTTTATTTTATTGATTCAATAATTGCTACGTTAAAATTTTGTATTATTGTTGTTCAATAATTGTTGCTGCACAGTATTTCCCATTATCAGATCAATAATTCATATTATTTGAATAGTATTATTAGATAGCATTATTGGCAATGTCTAGAAAGTTCTGTCTAAGGAGAGGTTTGGTCATCTAATTGCGCGCCAGTAAGGAGAAATCCTTATTGGAAAGCCCCCTCTTTCTTGGGAACGGCCTGGTTGTCATAAATGTGATTCTGTAATATTATTTGTGAATAATTAATTATTGATTCATATGATAAGGAAATATTTATTTTATGTGGATATAAATGAGGGATATATTTTTGTGGTTAAAAATGAAGGAGTTAATGTTGAGATTTTTATCCGTATTTTTGTCGGAATGGAGGTATTAAAAATCAGGATTTTTGAGATATTTTGCGGGGGTTATAATTTTTAATCCGACCGTTGGATCGTGGTAATTTTTGGATATGTTATACATATATAAGTTGAGTATATGCCCACAAATTTTGAACCGTTAAAAATGAACGTATGATTTATTATGAATTTTACGAGATGACTGGTTCAGAAATTGTTGAATTTTCGGAGTTTATCATTTTGGTGGAAAATTCTAGAATTGGTGGGCCCCACTTGTGGTTGGTGAAGAAATGTGCTGAATTATATTTCAAATGTGGTGGGTGGGAATAGTAGCAGGTAAAGCCATCAGGTTGCAGGTCAAACCTACCAAAATTTTCCTATAAATAGAGGGCTAAGTTAGAATTGAAAATCACACCAGAAACATAAGCTTTCTCTCTTTCTCTCTCTATATTATGAAGCATATTTTATGAGTTTTTAGACACTTGGTGAGTTGCTATTCATTAGTGCAAGTTTTCTTCAGCATCATATCCGATATCCAGTCAGAAATACTGCTCTTTTGAGGTAAGGGATAGTAAGGGATATTAGGGGATTTTAAGGGTTGTTATGATTTTTAGTTTCGTAATTTTTCTGATCTTCAAAAATTCTGGAAAAATTTGAAATGATATTTTGATGAGTTTTCTTGATTGTGTCCAAAAATGGTGATTTTTGGATGTATAGATTGAGAGTTATGAATTTTATGAGAAAAGACTATTTTAAAAGTAACAGCTTATAATTCCTTGTGGTTAACTCCAAAATTGATGAAATTTTTATTGGGAGTACATGTATATGATAGAAGTATACTCTGTAAATTTCAGAATTTTTAGACAAAAGTACAATTTTTGATAAATGTCTAAATATTCGGCTATTTTGGCCATATGAAAAATAGTAAATGACTTTTAAAAATTCTGAGAAAAATATATGTTCACTATGGGACTATATTATGCTAAATTCCAGAAAAGAAATATTTTTGGAACTGATTTGGTATTTTTCATGAAAATAGTCTAGTTATGAGTAAATGAATTAAATATGTTATGTGAAGTAAGAAAATTGGAAAATAGGATTTTATGGCTTGAGAATCCTATATATGAGGTATATGCAAATTTTGATGAGGGTTTTGGTTATTGATGATGAAATCTTATGAGTTTGGTATTTTTGAATGATTAAATACATTATTTAGTAAGTGTAAACAATTTAAATAAATTGTTTATAAGCTTAAGAAATGTTATTCTTTCAATATCATTATACCGAAATATTGGTATGGATTTTATTGTAAAATTTCTACCTTTTTGGTGTCGGGATTACTATTCATGAGTTACTATTCACGAATTACTATTCACGAGTTACTATTCACGGGTACTATTCAAGACAAAATTAGTTTCTTTTTCTAACTAAATTATAGTTGATTTATGAATATTACTCTTGAGATTAAATCTAGATGTTTTGATTATATTGATTTTACTATTATATATAACATTTTTATAACCTTGATGTTGAAATTCTCTTTCACTGGAGTGTAAAGATGGGTAGATTATTTGTATGATCATGACTAGGGTTCTCTTTGGCCTGTAGTGCAAAGTTGAATTGTGACTGGTATGATCATGACCATTAAATTTATAATTGAATATCTTAAGCTTAAGTGCAAAGGTGAATTGATCAACATGGTTATAATTATTGTTTATATAAATTCTGAAATGATTATATATTTCTTTGAGATATGAATATATTTGGCCTGTAGTGCAAATATGAATTGTTGATGAATATCTTTGGCATGTAGTGCAAAGATGGCCTGTTGATGAATATCTTTGGCCTGTAGTGCAAAGATGAACTGTTGTTGAATATCTTTGGCCCGTAGTGCAAAGATGGTTTGTTGATGAATATCTTTGGCCCGTAGTGCAAAGATGGATTTGTTAGTATGATTATAAACAGGAACTGTGATTTGGTATAACCATGATCTTTGATGTTTCAGGTAAAGACAGGTGATGAAAATATTCTTCGTCCTGGGTGCGAAGAAAAATTTATAGTCACAATTATGATTATGAGTTATTCATATGATTATGGAAAGGAACTGTTGAGTGATGTTACATGGATAAAATATTGTTGGTGGATTTTTAACATGGAGAAGATAATAGACTTTATAGTCTATTTGACTCTTCTAATGGATTGCTCGTTCCGCTGCAACTATGGTTGAAATTTTTATCATTTACCATATGTTCTAAATCTCTGATTTATTGTTGATGAAGGCTATCGATAATTGAATTATCTTTAGTCATGACATTCTTTACTGAGCCAGTTGTGCTCACCCTTTTGCTTTACAATTCCTTTCAGGTAATAAGAGTGTAGCGGGGTCGAGCGGGGGTAACAAGGGAATAGAACGGTGGTCATCATTTAGTAGTTATATTTGGTGAAGAAAATAGGGTGAGGCGAACCCAACGTTGGAAGGGTATTTTGTCACTATAATACAAGATGTCTAATGACATACAACCTCGTGTCATCATAAGACAGGGTTGTGCTCATCCACTTGCTGAGTATATCTATGGGCACTACCTATATAATCTTGGTGTTTGTTTGAAGTATAATTCTCAATTAGAGACAGTGGAGATAATGATAAGTCAAGAGAAGACTCACCATTGGGAAGAATATGATAGTAATCTTCTCATTTTTCTTTGGGGTCTATTGGGTCAACCAAGGATAATTCTGTGGCTATATGATATCTATCATAACCTAGATGTGTGGCCTCCCATGTACGAAGGTTTTCTTGAGCACTTCCCAAAGATTCTAATTTTTAAAACAGTTTTTGACTATACCTTTATGTAAGGTGTTATTGTGAGGTGATGTCTACGGTTGGAACATGAGTCACATTTGGTATATATATTTGTATCCAAACTCACAGCATATGTGTTGTTGTATTTTGCACGACAATTGTTGTAATAAAGTTGTAGTTATTTTCTGTACCATGTATTTGGCGACTCAGAATGGGTTGGGTGGAATGGACCTATTTTGGGGTTGTCACAACATGACTATTAACCCTTGTTTTATGGCAGTATTTAAGAATGGCAGCTGAGAACGTTAATAATGGAGTAAATCAGACCGTGGAGACACTTTTGATCACCACCCAGGGGAACGTGCAACAGGAAGGCAATATTCATCATGTAAACAACGTTACCGAGCAAATGATGAATGATGGAATGTTTAGGAGCTTTTTGCAGTTCATGCAAAATCAGACGAGGGAGACTCGTGTGCAGAATACGGGTGGAAATGATAACAACGCGCGGTTTATCACAGCTAAGCAGTTCAAAGAATTGGGACCACCATAATTTAAGGGAAAGCCGGATCCGATTATGGCAGAAACGTGGGTCAAGCAAATTACCAAGATATTCGATGTCTTGGGATGCACGGAGGAACAGAAGGTTCCATTCGCCACTTTTATGTTCCGCGGTGAGGCAGACTACTGGTGGGAGTCTGTGAAGCGTACCCAGCCTGACGCACTCAACATGTCCTGGGAAACATTTCAAAAACTATTCAATGACAAGTACTTTCCTGAAAGTATTCGTCATATGAAGGAGGTGGAGTTTATCAGACTGGAACAAAACAACATGACGGTGTCCCAGTACGAGGCGAAGTTTGCAGAGTTATCCAGGTTTGCACCTCATTTAGTCGAAAATGAGGAACGAATGACAAGGATGTTTCTGAGAGGTCTAAAACCCGAGATTCGGCAATATCTTATCTCTCATAAATTTTCTTTATATTCAGATGTTGTAAACAGGGCTCAATTATTAGAGCGAGATAATGAGTATGTGCAACCGAGGGACCACAACCAGGGTCATACCGGTGGCGGCAGTCATCGAAGCAATAAAAACCAGCAGGGAGGAAAACATTCGGATAAAAGCGGTAACCACTCTGGTGGTAATCGTGGTAGTGATAATAGAAGGAACGAGTCGGGAGGAGATTTCAAGAAGAGAAGGTACAACAATGATAACGTGAAGACGTCAGCACAAACATCAACTGTTTCTAGGGGAGGAGAACGACCACCGGTTGTATGTTACAAATGTGGGAAAGAGGGACATATCAGCCCAAACTGCCCACAACAATCCAAGGTATGTTATAACTGTGGAAAGGAGGGTCATATAGCTCGAGAGTGTTCTGTAGCAAAACCAAGTTCAGCGGGGATGGTGACTCCAAAAGTTGTCCCAGAAAAGTCAAAGTCAACGGTTCCTGGAAGAGCGTTTTTCGTGACTGGTCATAATGCGAGGAACCCGAACGAAGTTAGCACGGGTTAGTTAATTATAAATTTTTGCGAAGTATATACCTTATTAGATACCGGTTCTACCCATTCATTTATTTCTCCTGCTTGTGCTAAACGTTTAAACTTGACTACGGAGAAATTAGACTTTGACCTATCTGTTGAAACTCCGTTGGGTGAAACTTTCGTTACATCCACTGTTTATAAATCTTGCTTAATCCAAGTTGGCACAATCACATTACTTGTTGACCTTTTCTCTTTAAAGATACTTGCTTTTGATGTGATTTTAGGAATTGATTGGTTAACCACTCATCATGCTAAAATTGATTATTTTCGTAAGGCTGTTAGTTTTCATATTCCTAACCAACCTGTCATACGAATTCAAACTACTAAACCACTAAAATCAGTCACTGTCATATCAAGCCACAAAGCTATTCGTTTATTGAAAAACGGATGTCAAGCTTTCTTAGCCCATGTTATGGATTTGAACAAAAACACGTCAGATTTGAATAATATTTCTGTTGTTAGAGAATTTCCTGACGTATTTCTTGAAGAATTTCTTGGCCTACCTCTAGAGCGTGATATTGAATTTTGTATCATCTTTGAATCTGGTACAAAACCCACTTCTAAAATCTCATATCGAATGGCTCCTATTGAACTTCAGGAGTTAAAAACCTAACTGTCGAAGTTTGTACCCAAGCCTATATCTGGTGACTTCCTTTGCGGAATGCACTAAAGCCAAACTCTCCGTAGGGGATGCCATATTCATACGGTAGTAAACGGATAGGTGTCATTGTGACGTACTATCCAAGATTGGGATATGAGTCACAGTTGAGAGCAACCTAAGTCAGTAATCGAAGTACGTAGCTTTCTGGGCTTAGCTGATTATTATCGGAGATTTGTGAAACGATTTTCTCGAATCGCTACTCCGTTAACTCAGCTGACTCGAAAAGATATAAAATTCGTATGGAGTGAGGAATGTGAAAAGAGTTTTCAAGAACTAAAGAGGAGACTCATTTTGGCACCTGTTCTGACAATACCATCTGGTTCGGATGGATTTGTTATCTACAGCGATGCTTCAGGCAAAGGGTTAGGATGTGTTCTCATGCAACAAGGGAAAGTCATAGCCTATGCCTCGCGACAACTCAAAGAATATGAGAGGAATTATCCTACTCATGATTTGGAGTTGGCAGTAGTCATTTTTGCGTTGAAGATTTGGAGACACTACCTGTATGGGGAGAAAGTGGAGATTTATACAGAGCATAAAAGCCTCAAATATTTCTTCACTCAAAAAGAACTCAACATGCGGCAACGAGCTGTTGAAAGATTACGATCATACCATCCAATATCATCCTGGAAAAGCGAACGTAGTAGCTGACGCATTGAGTAGAAGATCATACGCGGGTACGAGTGCAATGTTGTTAACACAAATGCCTATTTTGTATGACTTTCAAAGGATGGAGATAGAGATGAAGGCTCTAAGTACCCACATGATGATATCAAATATACGAGTAGAACCGACTTTAATCGATAAAGTTAAAGCTGCTCAAGCGACGAACATAGAGCTGATGCGTATGAAGAAGAAAGTGCAAGAAGGTGCTATTCCAGAAGCAATAATCGATGAAGAAGGAATATTTCGAGTCAACTCCAGACTTTGTGTTCCTAACGATTTTGACTTGAAGCATAGAATAATGACGGAGGCACACAACACACTGTTTGCAATCCATCCTGGGAGTACCAAAATGTATCACGATCTTCGACACACATTTTGGTGGAGTAATATGAAAAAAGAGATCGCGGAGTTTATCTCGAGATGTTTAACTTGTCAACGTGTAAAAGCGGAGCATCAAGTACCAAAGGGTCCATTGCAACCACTTGAGATTCCAAAATGGAAGTGGAACACATTACTATAGATTTTGTTACGGGTCTTCCCAAGGTTTCTCAAGGTATAGATGCGATTTGGGTTATTGTTGATAGATTAACCAAGTCCACTCATTTCTTGCCGATACGTGAGACTTATTCCCTTGAACGTCTTGCTAGTATGTACGTGAACGAGATTGTGAGATTGCATGGCATGCCAGTATCCATAGTTTCGGATCGTGACCCAAGATTCACTTCAGTATTTTGGGTTAGCTTGCAGAAAGCTATGGGCACAGATTTACGATTCAGTTCAGCGTACCATCCTCAAACGTATGGACAATCAGAGAGGACTATTTAAACCCTTGAAGATCTATTAAGACTTTGTGTCCTAGATCTCAAAGGGAGTTGGGATAAGTACCAACCATTGGTGGAATTCTCCTACAACAACAGTTATCAGGCGAGCATAGGTATGGCTCCATTCGAGGCGTTGTATGGAAGAAAATATCGTTCTCCAGTATGCTGGGACGAGGTGGGTGAAGCAACATTGTTGGGACCAGAGTTGGTACACATTACTACAGAGAAGATCTAAACGATTCGACAACGTATACAAACGGCACAGGATCGACAAAAGAGTTATGTGGATCTTCATCGGAAGGACGTGGAATTTAATATTGGGGATCATGTATTGTTACGTGTTGCACGATGGAAGGGAGTTACAAGATTTGGGAAGAGAAGAAAGCTCAATCCAAGATTTGTTGGTCCATTTGAGATTCTTGAGCGAATAGGAAATGTGGCATATAGACTCGCATTACCTCCAAGCATGTCTCGTGTTCATAATGTTTTTCACATATCTATGCTTCGTAAATATGTTAAAGACCCGAACCACATTATTGAGTTAGAACCAGACGAGATAGCTGAAGATTTAACGTACGAGGAGGTACCTGTTAAGATCTTGGATAGGAAAGAGCATGTCCTACGCACGAAGGTTATACCACAAGTTAAGGTTTTGTGGAGAAACCATGCTATTGAAGAAATGACCTGGGAGTTAGAATCAGAAATGAAAGCGAGGTATCCTCACCTTTTTGAAATATCAGGTACGTACGTCAATTTCGAGGACGAAATTTCATAAGGAGGGGAGGTTGTAAGACCCCAACTTATTAATGAATAAAATCAAATTTTCTCTAAATATTATTGTGAATAATAAGGGGTTAATTTGATATAATACTTTGGTTATGGGTGAAATGTGCAAATTTTGCAAAATAAGTAAGTGGTTATAAAATATTCATTTTGTCGGGGAATATTCGTTTGGTCGTGGAATATTCTTGCTGTCGGGGAATATTCGTACGACGGCGCAGCCTTGTGTGGGCCCCATAACGGAAAGCGATTGGATGAAGAAAACGACAAGTATACGTTATTTATAAATAACGGCGTAGTTGTTACCGTTAATACTGTTGGAATACCCGGTGGTTAAAATACAGTAGCACACGGTATTACACCAATTATTGATTCTTACGTAAGAAGGCACTACTCAATAATTGTTACAGTAGTTATTGTTCAATATTTTATTTTATTGATTCAATAATTGTTGCGTTGATATTTTATATTATTGTTGTTTCAATAATTGTTGCTGCACAGTATTTTTCATTATCAGATCAATAATTCATATTATTTGAATAATATTATTAGATAACATTATTGGCAATGTCTAGAAAGTTCTGTCTAAGGAGAGGTTTGGTCATCTAATTGCGCGCCAGTAAGAAAAAATCCTTATTGAAAAGCCCCCTCTTTCCTGGGAACGGCCTGGTTGTCATAAATGTGATTCTGTAATATTATTTGTGAATAATTAATTATTGATTCATATGATAAGGAAATATTTATTTTATGTGGATATAAATGTTGGATATATTTATTGTGGTTAAAAATGAAGGAGTTAATGTTGAGGTGTTTTATCAGTATTTTTATCGGAATGGAGGTATTAAAAATCAAATCAGGATTTTTGAGAAATATTGCGGGTGTTATAATTTTTAATCCGACCGTTGGATCGTGGTAATTTTTGGATATGTTATACATATATAAGTTGAGTATATGTCCACAAATTTTGAACCGTTAAAAATGAACGTATGATTTATTATGAATTTTACGAGATGACTGGTTCAGAAATTGTTGAATTTTCGGAGTTAATCATTTTGGTTGAAAATTCAAGAAATGGTGGGCCCCACTTATGGTTGGTGAAGAAATGTGCTGAATTATATTTCAAATGTGGTGGGTGGGAATAGTAGCAGGTAAAACCATCAGGTTGCAGGTCAAACCTACTAAAATTTTCCTATAAATAGAGGGCTAAGTTAGAATTGAAAATCACACCAGAAACAAGTTTTCTCTCTTTCTCTCTCTAGATTATTGAGTGTATTTTGTGAGTATTTAGATACTTTGAGAGTTTCTATTCATCAGAG
This sequence comes from Panax notoginseng, assembly GCA_016801055.1. Classification (NCBI taxonomy): domain Eukaryota; kingdom Viridiplantae; phylum Streptophyta; class Magnoliopsida; order Apiales; family Araliaceae; genus Panax; species Panax notoginseng. The sequence continues at coordinate 99,728,092 of CM029012.1, read as the reverse complement.
CAAGTTTCTTTCAGCCTTATACCGGTATTCCGACCAGAAGTACTGATATTTTGAGGTAAGGGATATTATTTTCTTCTTAAATGATATTATTTTCTTCAATATCATTATACTGAAATATTGATATGAGTTTTTATCAAATTTGGAACTTTTTGTGTCGGGGTTACTATTCACGTATATGACACTATTCACGTATACGGCACTATTCACGAATACGGCACTATTCACCGAAAAATAAAATTTTCTCTTTTTGTCCAAGATGTCTATTATGGTTACTATCTTTGATTGTATCCATGTTTTGATCTTTATTTTTAAATTCTGCTTCACAATTGATTATTATGAAGTATTATTGATCTTGGATAAACTGTTATACGAATCCCTACTATTTGTCCTTCTGTCTCACTGGATTCGTTCTCTTTAAGATATTTTTCATCATCCTCAGTCCTAAATGATGATATTACTGAATATCTTTGGCCTGTAGTGCAAAGATGTATGATTACTTGATGAATATCTTTGGCCTGTAGTGCAAAGATGAACATGACTGACAGGTGATACAAATGAATATCTTTGGCCTGTAGTGCAAAGATGAATATTTGGATAAAGATGATTATTAATTGATGTTACAGGGATAAAATATTGATGATGGACTTTTAAATCTTAGAAGATAGTAGAATTCTTTCTCTACTTGACTCTTCTAATGGTTTGCTGTTTCCGCTGCAGTTGTTGATCTAAAACTTGTTGTCGATTATATTCTATCAGATTTTTCCCTGTTGAAGACTAACGATAATTTGTTGTATATTATCTTAGTCATAATATTCTTTACTGGGCTAGTTGAGCTCACCCTTTTCCTTTTTGTTCCATTTTTCTTCTCAGGAGGTGAGAACATAGCAGGATCTATTCGGGGTATGGAGTAATGGTTCTAGAAAGATATTTTAGCAGTCCTCACTATTTCTGTAAAATAGTGTTTGAATAATTGTAATGAGGATTTATTTGAGTGTGGATATTGTCCAGAAGACAATATTTGTATTTAAACTCATAGTATGTGTTGTCGTATTTTGCACGACAATTGTATTATTGAAGTTGTAGTTTGCTTTCTGTATCATGTATTTGGCGACTCAGAATGGGTGTTGTATACCTATTTTGGGGGCGTCACAAAGGGTGTTTTGTCACTATCATACAAGATGTCTAATGACATACAACCTCGTGCCATCATAAGATACGGTTGTGCACATCCACTTGCTGAGTATATTTACGAGCACTACCTATATAATCTTCGTGTTTGTTTGAAGTATAATTCACGATTAAAGACAGTGGAGATAATGATATGTCAAGAGAAGACTCACCATTGGAAATAATATGATAGTAATCTTCTTGTTTTTCTTTGGGGTCTATTAGGTCAACCAAAGATAATTTTGTGGACATATGATATCTATCATAACCTGAAAGCATGGCCTCCCATGTACGAAGGTTCCTTGAGCACTTCCCAAAAATTCCAATTTTTAAAACAGTTTTTGACTATACCTTTATGTAAGGTGCCGTTGTGACGTGCTATCCACGGTTGGGACATGAGTCACATTTGGTATATATTTGTATTAAAACTCACAGCATATGTGTTGTTGTATTTTGCACGATAATTGTTGTAATAAAGTTATGGTTATTTTCTGTACCATGTATTTGGCGACTCAGAATAGGTTGGGTGGAATGGACCTATTTTGGGGTTGTCAAAACTGTGATTTGGTATAACCATGATCTTTGATGTTTCAGATAAAGACATGTGATGAAAATTATCTTCGTCCTAGATGCGAAGAGGAATTTAGAATCACAATTATGATTATGAGTTATTGATATGATTGTGGACCAGAACTGTTGATTGATGTTACAGAGATAAAACATTATTGACGGATTTTTAATATGGAAAAGATAATAGACTTTATGGTCTATTTGACTCTTCTAATGGATTGCTCGTTCCGCTGCAACTATGGTTGAATTTTTTTTATCATCTACCATATGTTCTAAATCTCTAATTTATTACTGATGAAGGCTATTGATAATTTAATTATCTTTAGTCATGATATTTTTTACTGAGCTAGTTGTGCTCACCCTTTTGTTTCACAATTCCTTTCAGGTAATAAAAGTGTAGCTGGGTCGAGTGGAGGATAACAGGGGAATAGAACGGTGGTCTATAGCTGTTGAGGGTAAGACGAACCCAACGTTGGAAGGGTGTTTTGTCACTATCATACAAGATGTCTAATGACATACAATCTCGTATCATCATAAGACAGGGATGTGCTCATCCACTTGCTGAGTATATTTACGAGCACTACCTATATAATCTTGGCGTTTGTTTGAAGTATAATTCTCAATTAGAGACAGTGGAGATAATGATAAGTCAAGAGAAGACTCACCATTGGGAAAAATATGATAGTAATCTTCTCGTTTTTCTTTGGGGTATATTGGGTCAACCAAGGATAATTCTGTGGCCATATGATATCTATCACAACCTAGAAGCATGGCCTCCCATGTACAAAGGTTTTCTTGAGCACTTCCCAAAGATTTTAATCTCTAAAACAGTTTTTGACTATACCTTTATGTAAGGTGTCATTGTGAGGTGTTATCCAAGGTTGAGACATGAGTCACATTTGGTATATATTTGTATCCAAACTCACAGCATATGTGTTGTTGTATTTTGCACGATAATTGTTGTAATAAAGTTGTGGTTATTTTCTGTACCATGTATTTGGCGACTAAGAATAGGTTGGGTGGAATGGACCTATTTTGGGGTTGTCACAACTGTGATTTGGTATAACCATGATCTTTGATGTTTCAGATAAAGACATGTGAGGAAAATTATCTTCGTCCTGGATGCGAAGAGGAATTTAGAATCACAATTATGATTATGAGTTATTGATATGATTGTGGACCAGAATTGTTGATTGATGTTACAGAGATAAAACATTGTTGACGGATTTTTAATATGGAAAAGATAATAGACTTTATGGTCTATTTGACTCTTCTAATGGATTGCTCGTTCCGCTGCAACTATGGTTAAAATTTTTTATCATCTACCATATGCTCTAAATCTCTGATTTATTACTGTTGAAGGTTATTAATAATTTATTTATCTTGAGTCATGATATTCTTTACTAGGCTAGTTATGCTCACCCTTTTGCTTCATAATTCCTTTTTAGGTAATAAGAGTCTAGCTGGGTCGAGCGAGGGTAACGGAAAAATAGAACGGTGGTCTCTAGATGTGGAGGTTCTACCTAAGCAGTATAGAAAAGTGTTGTATACATCATTTAGTAGTTATATTTTGTGAATCAAATAGGGTAAGGCTAACCCAACGTTGAAAGGGTGTTTAGCCACTATCATACAAGATGTCTAATGACATACAACCTTGTATCATCATAAGACAGAGATGTGCTCATCCACTTGCTGAGTATATCTACGAGCACTACCTATATAATCTTGATGTTTGTTTAAAGTATAATTCTCAATTAGAGACAGTGGAGATAATGATATTTCAAGAAAAGACCTACCAATATGATAGTAATCTTCTAGTTTTTCTTTGGGGTCTATTGGGTCAAGCAAGGATAATTCTGTGGACATATGATATCTATCATAACCTAGATGCTTGGCCTCCCATGTACGAAGGTTTCCTGGAGCACTTCCCAAAAATTTTAATTTCTAAAACAGTTATTGACTGCACCTTTATGTGATGTATCAATGTGTGGTGCTGTCTATAGTTGGGACATGAGTCACAGTTGGTATTAAAACTCACAGCATATGTGTTGTTGGCACGATAATTGTTGTAATAAAGTTGTAGTTATTTTCTGTACCATGTATTTGGCGACTCAGAATGGGTTGGATGGAATGGACCTATTTTGGGGTTGTCACATTATCCCTCCAAATAAGGAAACACAATTCTATTTTAATAAGGACTCTCCCACTGTCACAATAAATACATATGGGCCATCACCAGATCCGGACCATTAAACAGAATGGGTTGCCCCATGGCTAGACCCAAATAATCACAACCCAACACCGACGAAATTATTTGTGACGCAATATTCGGTCGGAATAAAGGCATTATCGACAGAATATCCATTCCGTCGGAAGTAATCAGTCGATGTTAATCTGTCACGTGGCATCACTGATTGGCATATTGAAAACCTTAATTCCGACAAAATTTCGTCGCGCATATCCTTTTTCGGTCTACTATAAGTGATTTTTTTAATTATTTTTTCTATTTTGAAAATATTTAGGGTAATAACCCACATTTTTGTACTTGTGTACTTGTTTTTTTTCCAACAACAAATACAAAATAACTATAATTATCCAACAACATGAATATGAATTATCAAAACCAACAATAATAAAAATTCTCCTATTTTCCATAAGATATACAAAAAAGACATGTTAAACTAAAGTAAAGATGAATAAAATATGTCAAACATTAACTAAATGTGAATTTAAGATGTCAAACATCCCATTAAGTTAAACTAAAGTATATCAAACACTCCATTAAACTAAACTAAACTAAATATGTCAAATATCAACAAAACTAAAGTACAGATGTCAAACTAAAGTAATGACAAGGTTTAAACTATAATACGTCAAATATTAACAAAATTACAAAAATTTATATCCCATTAAGCTAAAGTACTAAAGTAAATATGTACTAATCATCTATAAAACTAAGTCATGCTAGTAGTACTACTCCAAGCGGGCTTCAACGCTGCTCCTCTAGCGTATAAAAATCATCAACATCCTCCATTTGCTCGTAATTGAAGTGAGCAGCCTCCTCAGCATCGCTAGCCTGCTCAGGATCGTCATCTTGTTGATACAATATAATGTAACTCATTAGTCCATATGATACAATTAAAGATACAACAAAATAAAAATTAAATAACATGCAGAATACTTGAATTTAAAACGAATAGCAGAATACTTGAATTTATTTTCTTTATTTTATTTTGTATTATATTATATAATGTAATTAATTTACTTTATTTTAGTTTATTCCATTTAATTTTTATCTTATTATATTTTATTATTTAGTGTAATTTAATTTAGGTTAATATTGAATTTTATTTTATTTTGTATTATATTATATTATATCATATTATTTAATTTGATTTGATTTAATTTAATTTACTTAAAGTAAATCTAATAGCATTTATTTACTTTATTTTATGTTATTTGATTTTATTATTTAATAATATATTATTTTAATAAAATTTATGTAATTATTTTATTTTATTTGGTACTGCAAAACTAAGTAAATGATATTTAGTTTATTTTAATATTGGGAATATTTAATAATACATAAATACATGTAGGGCCCACAAATTTTGCATTGGAATAATTCTGACAGAAATTTCATCTAGAATTCCGTCATAAATAACAATGTTACCAAGATTTTAACACAGAAATAGCCCACATATTTTCCAATAGAAGAATTAGGCAAGATAATATTGCAATTAGAATATTTCCAATTTCAAAAGCTTTTGCAAAATTATCCCAATTTCACATTTATATCAAAAATAAATTACAAATATCAACAATTCAGGGAATGCATGTAATCCTAATTTCAATTATGTAATCCCAATTCCAATTTAAAACTCTAATTAACCAATTCCAGACCCAAGTCATACCAATTTTAGAAAGACATCATTTAAGTACTTCTACTAATACCAACTACAAAATTCAAACCAACAATACTAATTTAAAGCTCAATAATAGTTTATACTCCCTCGGTCCCAGGATAAAAGTCTTGATGGACTTTTCACGCATATTAAGAAGAGGAATAAAATGACAAAATTATCCATAATAATGTCATTAAATATGGAGAGAATTAGAATAAGAAAAGTATGAGATATTTAATGCTACGGGCATAATAGGAAAAAATGTGTAAAAATTTGGTTATTAAAGGAAATTGGATATTTAACATGAGACTACCAAAATAGTAATAAAGATTTTTATCCTGGGACGGAGGGAGAAATAAATAAATGATGACCGTCGATGCTTAAAGGGCGATTGGATCGACCCCCAGCACACCAACAACTGACTTGGGCCCAGTCACCAAATTGGACCTTTAAACTTGCCCAGTGATACAACCCATTGTACAAGTTGGATCATAAATTCACTTATGATCAAACTCATTAATGACCTTTTTATCATTGAGAATTATCCATCTTTCATGGAAGGAATTTATTTACGTATTTGTTACTCTAAACCAAACGGATTAAGTTTTAATGACTTCAATTTTTGAGAAAGTAGTTATATCTAATGATTGATTTCCAAAAATTATTGCTGACCATTTTAGGGTTTGTGACATGGTAAGCAAATGGGGTCTGATTCGGCCGGGGAAGATATATTCAGGTGACTCCTCACATCATTCTTTATGTTGTGTGTATATATATATATAATCAACAATCCACTATGGCACTATGTAAACTGGAATTGTTTTTTCTTATTGAAGATGCAGTTCAGCTGCTTGTTTTTATGCTTGTAAGAATTTCATGTAATTTGTGAATTTGGTGGGTGCTCTGCCATATTAGTTTGTAATCATTTGGGTGGCCAAATGCTTTAGTTGGTTGCGACGAAAATTGGGATGCCAAGTTTAGGCTAAACAATGTCACTGATACTAGTTCAAATTCACTCAACTAATTTTAATCTGTTTACCTCCTGAGTTTAGGTTAAACAATACAATGTCTACCTCGCGAGTTGTTTTAATGTGTGTGCTGTAATATTCTTTTGTATGCTAATAAAGCATGATTTCATTAAGTTCTTTCCGACGTCTTTTGATCCATGAAAAAAAAATGATTTTGCTTCCTAATGGTTCATGGGTGTTTTTTTTTCATCAGCTATAATTAAGCTCTTGCATTGTGTGCTAGTGCATGTAAATTCCTGGTGTGGTTAGGATGTCAAATATACACTTGAATTTGATTTTGGTTTACTCTCTTGGCTCTTGGTTCCCTTGCCAGGTTTAATCAATTTTCAGTCTAATTCTTCAAGCCCCTTGTTCCTTGATAGTGTTGTTTAAACCCAAAAAAATAAATTACTGTTGTCCTTCAAATCAAATTTAGAGTATGTAGGCATAAATCCTGATAATTTCGGCATTGATCTTGAATATATTCATGTAGAAAGTTTTTTAGGTGATCATATATATATATATATATAGATTCTTTTAGCTAATAAAGTTTATGGCGATCTCTCACATGGAAAAATGCATCTTTATCATTTGCAAATTCAAAGAATACCTATTTATAAAGACAAGCTTCACCTGTACATAATTTAATATAGATGTAGACATACTTTAATTGAAGTACAAATGGTTTTCCTTTGAGCTCATAATGAAGCATCGATATCATATTTGCTCGATATGATCCCAGGTTTCTTGTTAGGGGACAAGCTATCAAGTACCAACGAGCAATTTACATACACCACGAACTGCCTCAATCTAAAACTTCCCAACTCAATTGTTACAGGCGCCTTCACAGCCACAAGCAGCGGAACCCTTCCGCTTTTTTTGTTTTCGGTGAGCGCCTCTTGAAGACCTGATCCAAACTCACTCTTTCCTTTCAGATCAATTTGCATTACAGTGATGTTATTGGTGCCTTGATGAAAAGCTGGGAGCTTTCCAGAGCAAAGGTTGGAGTCTTTGTACCAAACTACCACTGAGCTGTCTTGGCCATAAATGAGACTGATATGGGTGTTTGGATTATTGGCCTCCACATTTACGATGAACTCTGTTTTCAGGCTGAAATCCGGTTGAGCTTCAAAGGCTTTGATGTCCATGGATTTGACCTTGTACGAAGGCACCATGGGCTTGTAGAGTGTGTAAAAATAAAAAGTAAGTCCCGCGAGGAGGAGGATCAAAAAAAAGAGGAAACAATAACAGCAGCATATGCATTTCATACAACCAATTCCCGACTTCTTAGGGCGGTACTGAGGAACCTTGCGATGGTGATAAGGAGGTGGTCGTATGCTTCCATTCGGCTGCAGCTCAACGTAGGGAGGTGGTGGTGCGTACATTGTATGAATGATGGTGATGGTGATGGTGATGGTGATGGTGATGAACCGATTAATGTTCCATGCAAAGAGAGGGTCCCTTTGCTAGGCCTAATCCATAGAAGGGAGAGAACATGACAAGCTGAAGAGGAAGAGGAAAGAGAGGATGTAAAGAAAGAGAATAGTTTAGAGATATGATTCATTGGTTTAGGGGGATTATTGTTAAATATTTGTGGTTAAAGAGAGAGTATGGTGTGCTGTGTTGTGTTGTATACACACATATAAGCCGTGTTTTATGGGTTCAAACTGATTTCTGATGACTTCTTTATACGCTAATTTTGACACAAGCCATTTGAATTGCTGGCTATTTATAATATGGTTCATTTCTTCTGCTTGGATCAATATTTGATAGTTGTAATAAAGTTCCTCATGCCTTGCAAAAAGGTCATGTGATCCCTCAAATTAACTTTGCTTTTTATTACTACTTTTTAGTAGTGTTATTCGTATACATAAGATTGGCAATTGGCAATTGCATCTGGTTATGCCATACAAAATTATTGCAACTATTTTATTTGATAATGATTTTTTATAATTTAAAAAAACTTAACCGTCCAATGTTTAATTTAAAATTAACTTTATGGTTACTACCCTCCATTAAATCGTAAATTTAGAATAACAATAATTAATAAAACAATAAAAATACACACGTGGCAATTATCAATAAATGTTTGGCTCTCTTGCCATAATAATAATACATTAATGGCAATCAATTATAGTGAGATGAACATTCTGAAAACTACAACCAAGATTTGAAATCCTGGAAACATTCCATCATCTAACATTACATTTTTCTTTTCTTCTTGTTTCTTCCAACATTTGAAGACAGAGGAGACCACCTTTACATTCACTACTCTAAAAAAATGAAACAGAACACCAGCAGAAGGAAGGACTACTATTGCTAAATTAAATTAATTATGGCTGCCTTAATTAGATCACTAATCATGCATGCACCACATTCACACTTTCCCATTCTATTTCACTACCATTCAAACCAAATTAAGTACTCAAAACTGAATAAATCCATCCAAAAAAAAAGCTCCTCAACAACAAGCCCGAATCCGCGTAGGAGAGAAGGCACGGATGGAGTTATAAGACCTAATTAATGAGCTTATCCTCGTAAACGATACAACTGAAACTGCAACTGATTTTACTTTATTAGCAGCCTTCTTAAGCTTCCGAGACTTGCATATTTTTTCAGAAGTATCTGATCCTAACTTGTAACTTTGGAGGAAAATTTGCCTTTTCTTAGCCCTGTCGCGCCTGTAGCTAAAACAAGTTCTCAACCGTTGATTATTGATTACCTTTCTCCTTGAACTACTAATTCTCCCACAATTATTATCTTCACCGATTTTCTCATCAACTGGCCCGTACAAGAATCCATGATCAAACCTCCGGCTAAAGCGCAAAGTGGTGTTTCTTACTAGAGTATTCATGGCTTAATTTAACTCTTTCTCTCTCTCTCTCTCTCTCTACTAGTAGTAAGTAGTTGATATACATGAGTTTTTGAATGGATCAGATGTCTTTATATATATATATATATACACACACACTATACTATCACATTTTTTTCTAAGATGGCGAGCTCGAGTTTGGAATATACCAAGTCCGGTAATAGTTATAGAGTCAACAGCTCATCAAACAGGAATTTTCAGCAACACTCGTAAGACTGCACTGGAAAGGTGTACACGTGGCACACACCCATTATCTTCCTGGCAATTGTTCTCATACTTTCAGTTAGTGTAGCAGTACAGTAAGTAAGCTGTTACTTGGATTTATTTATAATTAATTGATCAAGTCTATAATAATTATAATTAGAGCTGGAATTATAAGTAATCCCTTTGTCCCAAAATTAGGTTTTTCTGGTGCATCCCTATATGAGGGCCTTCTTTCTCTAAATATAGATTAAAAAGTGTCATGATAATCTATGCAGGTTAATGAAAAATTAATGACAATTTTTCTTATGATCTGATGTTTTGGTTACATAAAAATAATTAATCTCTATCTAAAATTTTCAAATTATGTTTGCAAAATCTTGAAATTCAAATTTGATATAAATTAATTTCTATAAACCAAATATTCTAAATTTTAAGATAATTGACTTTAAAATTAAATTAAATTTTTTTATAAAAAAAAAAAAGAAGAAGCCAAGAGTGTATATTTTTTGAAAATTAAACTTTTATCGTGGGACTGAGGTAAATCCATTCTACTTATGCTATCAGAATTTTGCTCTTAAACTACGTATTCGTTGGTTATGGCTGCCGGCCTACCACCATCTTTATTATCTCATTTTCAATTCTATCTATTATCAGTAGCCCAAGACCCCAAAATAAACAAAGAGAGAGAAAATAAAAATTATATATATATATATATATAGGGTCAGGATCAGGTAAGGGATCCCTTACTTTATTAAAATAAGGGACATTTTTTTTTTGCTTTTTTTTTGCTTTTTTTGTTTAAAACAACTAAAAAAAAAAGTTTAATATTTTATGGAATTGAAATTTTTTCATAATACAGTGTTTTGAGTGTGATTTGGGTACGCATAACAAAACATGTATGTACAGTCTGGGCAGACTGTACCACCACTTTTTGGTATAGGTATTTAAAACACGCCCAAAACATTGTATTATAGAAAAATTTCAGTTCCATAAAATATTAAACTTTTTTTTTAGTTGTTTTAAAAAAAAAAGCAAAAAAAAAAGCAAAAAAAAAAAGTCCCTTATTTTAAGAAAGTAAGGGATCCCTTACTTGATCATTTCTGTATATATATATATATATATATATATATATATATATATATATATATATATATATATACAAAGTCGGTCCTGGTAGCCGGCTAACAGGGCCCAGGGCCCATAATTGAGGGAACCCAATTTTTTTTATAAATTTATGTATTTATATATAAAAAAAATAAAATAATAAAAATATAAAAGATATAAATGTATAACTACAAATGTATGCATAAAAGATAAAAGCTACTTTTTCTTTTAAAAAATTTTAATAATCATATTGTTGTCTCCATCTAGCTGTAGCTGTAGCAGCAATGGTAGTAGAATAGCCTTATACAAGAAGTCTCTATAACTACAAGAAACAAGATTAATTTAATTAGAAAGCACTCAATTATTGACCAACGGCCAGTATAATTATTAAATTAGATTCAATATTTGATGACTAAGCACGAAAGTCTCCTAGTGAAAAATATATTGTCTTAGATTGTGTTTGATAAATCTAGGAATTAAGATCTGAATGATTATGATGTCTTAATAAATTAGATCATCTGAAAGGTTATGAGGTCTGAATCTAAAAAATTGTTTGATAATAAAAAAGTAAGTTGTCTCTTAATGACACTATTTTACCATTTTAAAGGGTAAATTTTTATTTAATAATTTTAAATATTCAATTTAATAAAAATGAGTGCATAATATTGTTGAATATATTTATATAAAAAAAATTATTAAAAAAATTTCATTAAGAGGTACCTCTTAATTATTAAGATTTTATTTTCTGTCTTATCGATTAAGAGGCATTCAGAGGTAACAAAAAACAAAACAAACAGCATCATGCCTCTTAGCGAATAAGAGGCAATCCATTAAGAAGCAATCAAATGTAAACAAACAGCACCTTACTCTTTATCCAGTTAACTATTATATTCGTAATGTTTTAATAATTAATTTAAAGAGATTAAATTTAGCAAAAAATAAAAATAAAAATTAAAGAGATTAGGTTATAGGTTTAGAGGATTATTATATTTATTATGCGGTGTTCATATGGAATATATATTATTATCATGTCTCACATGAAAAATTGTCGCAAAGTTTGACCAGATTTTTGTTTTTATTTAATTTCTTCAGTTGCATTAATTATTTGTTAATAATTAATACTACAAAATAACGCCTGACCCGATGATGAAGTTATTTGGATCAATAAGATTTCGAGATGCTTCGTTCATCCCATTCTTGTATTAAAAAAATAGGTGATGTTAAAAGTTATCATTTGAATCCATTCCATTATTCTTTCTTTTCGATTCCATCCAATACATCATAATTTTATATAGTAGTTGTGAATTATATTATAATTGAATTCGATATTGATCAGCTAATTTATTATATTGAATAATAAAATTGTTCCAAAAATAAAAATAATTCAACATTTTTTTTCCAGTTGATCATTAATGAAAAATCCACATGTTTAACGGCAAAAATATTTTTATGATTCTAATTTTTGGTAAAATTTATCTTAATATATATCATTAACTATCTATTAACATATTTTGATCAAAATTGTGTATTAGATAAAATCGGAGTGAATGCATAATATAGGGGAGCCAAATATAAATTATCATTAAAATATTTAATGTCATATCATTTGATACCCATTTAAGATAAAAAATTTGAGATCATACCATTACTTTAAAATAAATTAATAAAAAGATACTTGATATTTAGAAATATCCCAATGACTAATATATATATATATATATATATATATATATATATGTGTGTGTGTGTGTGTGTGTGTGTGTGTGTGTGACTGCTCAAAAAAATTTATAATGCTGGGAAAAAGTTGTGCAAAAGAATCTCTCTCGCACAATGTATGAGAATTCCCAAGTATTTCATTTAAAAAATAAATAAAATAAAATAAATAAGAAGGAGAGAGAGAGAGAGAAATGTTTAACGAATGAGATGAGATGGAGCATGGGTTAGAATCTCCGTAATGTTGGGGGCCTGGGAAGTTTTCTAATCATTATGACGGATGTTGTTAGAGAATCGGAACATATATAAAATAAGGCCTAAATAGAATTCAATACGGCCCAAAAGATTGTCATTGGGCTCATTAATAATAGGAATTCTGATTTATTACTAGGATTCTTTACAGAAATATACAATAATTAGAAAGTAATTACACCATTAGTGCATCAAAAAATAATTATAAAAATAATACACTTTCTCATATTTATTTATAATATTAGTACAATTAAGATTCCTTAATTTAGGGAATTAGTATAAGATTCAATTCATACTAATAAGGAAACCTAAAATCAAGGAGAAATAACTGCCATAATTAATAATTCAAATTCAAATATGTTGGATCTAATAACAAAAATAAATTCAAATTCAAAATAATAATTCAAATTCAAATATTCAAAGTTACTAGACAAATCGAAAACAAAACAAAGAGAAAATCACGAACAACCAAAACAAATCGAAAAAGAAAAAGTCAGAGTTACCAAATCAACAAGAACAGATCCAAAACGAATTCGGAGTAGCCGAACAAAAAAGAAATCACGTACAACCAAAACAAAACAAATCGAAGATGAAGAAGAAGAAGAAATCGGAGTTACCAAAATAAATCAAAGAAGAAGAAGTCGGAGTTACCAAACCAGCAAGAATATATTCAAAACGAATTCGGAGTAGCCGAACAAAGAGAAAATCACGAATAAATTTTTTTTATGAATATTTGGTTACCCACAAAAACTAAAATGGTTACCTTTGTATGAAGGTGTGACTACCAACTGCAGCATATTCAAAATAATTTTATTTTTAAAATGTTATTTATAAGTAACTAACAGCTACATAAATAGAAACTTAGACATGGCATTTCAAATATCATCTGCACGTAACACTTGAAAACTGTTCTTAATTTTTTTTTATAATTAATTGGTAACCCAATAAAACTGAATTGGTTACCTTTTTATGAAGGTTTGGCTATCAACTTATAAATAACATTTTAAAAATAAAATTATTATGAATATGGTGCAGTTGGTAGCCAAATCTTCGTACAAAGGTAACAATTTTAATTTTTGTGGGTAACCAAATATTCATAAAAAATAAACTGCGCCTCTGCAATAAAATCGTTTTCTACGCAAGCCTCTCACCAACTCGTTTGCTGTGTGCCTCCCACCAACTCATTCGCTGCGCGCCTTCGTCCAAATCGTTATCTGCGCTTCTGAGCAAATCTTTATGACATCCATTCTTCTGTAAACCAAATCGTTGTTGGGTGACAACCAAATAACTCTGACATCCGTCTTCTGTCATAATATCTTAGGTTCATGCCAAATCCATTATGTTGCCGGCAAAAATCCATTGTGTGTTGGTTGACTCATATATATATATATATATATATATATATATATATATATATATATATATATATATATATATATATAATACGTTGAATGAATAAGAAGGGTGATGACTAACTAATGCAGTTATTCTAGATAAGGAGAGAGAATAAGTCATGGAGATAACTAATTCCTAAATTAAATAATCTTAATTGCATACTAATTCTCTAAATTAAGGAATCCTAATTGCACTAATATTGTAAATAAATATTAAATTGTATTAATTGTATAAATATTTTATAAGTACGCTATTGTTGTAATTATTTTCAAAAATATAATAGAATATATAATTCTTCCTTATTACTACTATTACTAGGAAGGAACCCATTAGGGTTAGGGGCCTAGGCTAGGCTACCAAAAATTTCAAGATATAAACCTAAGCATTTATAATTATTACTATCTTCGTCCCATAATAAGTGATTTTTTAAGCTTAATATTTTTTCCCAAAATAAGTAATGTGTTAGAACTCCAATACAATTTTTATAATATTTTCCATATACGCCCTTATGCAGCCAATGGTATTTATTGGGAAGTAGAAAGGTTGAAGAAAGAGAAAATAATATTTTTGGGTTGAGCAGAAAACAAAAAATCACTACAATTAAATGACATTCATTAACTCTTCAACTCCAAATAAAGTATATTAAGGGTATTTTTATCATTTTAGCTTGTGTATTAGTATGTGTGATTTAAGCTAAAAAATCACTTATTATGGGACAGAGGTAGTAGTATAAGGTTTTGCTTATATAAAATTCAGTTTTATTTATTTCAGTTAAAAATCCAACTTTAATTAATTATGTAGTCCTTGTATAATATATATATATATATATATATATATATATATATATATATATATATATATATATATATATATATAATCTAACTTCCACTTCTTCTAGCTTCCACCAAACCTTAATGTACATTTTCTTGAACTAATTGGCTAGTTCATCAACGAATTAATTATAAGTGAATATTGATAATTCAGATACAAAATAAATTCGAGAAATATATTGAAGGTAGCCCAGCCATGAAGAGTTCCGTCATTGTCCCTATCATTTTCGCCCTTCTTCTTTTACTTCCGGAAATCATGTCTGCTAGCCACATTATATATATATTAGACCTGACAAAATATGGTTATGGGTTTGTTTTGATTTTCAAAATATGGTTAACCAACCATTTAAGAACTAAAACCATATTAACCATTTTTAATATGGATAATGTGGGTTGGAACCATATGGTTATGGTTAAAAACCATATTAACCATTTTAAGATGTATTGACATTTAAACAAATTTTTTTAAAAATAAAATTAATATATAATATAGATAGAGAGACGGATATAAGAGGTGGGTGGGTAGGTGGGGTGGGGGTGGGTAGGGGTAGAGGGTGGATAATGTATACATAATCGCTTAATATTAATTTTTTTGGTGGAGGTGGGGGTGGGGGTGATGGTGGGGGTGTGGCGTGGGTTGGGTGGGGTGGGGGTAAGGGGTGTATACATAATCACATAATATAATTTTTTGGTGGGGTGGGGTGGGGGTGGGTGGGGTAGAGGTGGGTGGGGTAGGGGGTAGGTGGGGTGTATGGGGGTAGGGGGTGGTGGGGTGTATATATAATCACACAATATTATTTTTTTGGTGAAGGTGGAGGTGGGGTGGGTGGGTGGGTGGTGGTAGGGTGGAGTGGGTGGGTGGTGGTAGGGTGGGGTGGATGGGGGTGGATGCGTGGGTGGGGTGGGGGTAAGGGGTGTATACATAATCACATAATATTTTTTTTGATGGGGATAGGGGTGGGTGGATGTGTGGGCGGGGGATCGGTTGCGTGGGGGTGGAGGTAAGGGGTGTATACATAATTACATAATATAATTTATTGGTGGGGTGGGGGGTAGGTGTGGTAGGGGTAGGGTGGGGGGGGGGGTAGATTGGGGTAGGGGGTGGGATGTATGGGGGTAGGGGTGGAGTAGGAGTGGGGGTAGGTGGGGTGGGTGGGGTGGTGGGGTGTATACATAATCACACAATATTATTTTTTTGGTGAAGGTGGGGGTGGAGTGGGTAGGTAGGTGGGTGGATGGGTGGGTGGGGGTGGGGTGGAGTAGGTGGGGGTGGGTGGGTGGGTGAGTGTAAGGGGTGTATACATAATTGTAAGACCCCAACTTATTAATGAATAAAATCAAATTTTCTCTAAATATTATTGTGAATAATAAGGGGTTAATTTGATATAATACTTTGGTTATGGGTGAAATGTGCAAATTTTGCAAAATAAGCAAGTGGTTATAAAATATTTATTTTTGGTCGGTGAATATTCGGTTGGTCGTGGAATATTCTTGCTGTCGGGGAATATTCGTACGACGATGCAGCCTTGTGTGGGCCCCATAACGGAAAGCGATTGGATGAAGAAAACGACAAGTATAAGTTGTTTATAAATAACGGCGTAGTTGTTACCGTTAATACTGTTGGAATACCCGGTGGTTAAAATACAGTAGCACACGGTATTGCACCAATTATTGATTCTTACGTAAGAAGGCACTACTCAATAATTGTTACAGTAGTTATTATTCAATATTTTATTTTATTGATTCAATAATTGCTGCGTTGATATTTTATATTATTGTTGTTTCAATAATTGTTGCTGCACAGTATTTTCATTTATCAGATCAATAATTCATATTATTTGAATAATATTATTAGATAACATTATTGGCAATGTCTAGAAAGTTCTGTCTAAGGAGAGGTTTGGTCATCTAATTGCGCGCCAGTAAGGAGAAATCCTTATTGGAAAGCCCCCTCTTTCCTGGGAACGGCCTGGTTGTCATAAATGTGATTCTGTAATATTATTTGTGAATAATTAATTATTGATTCATATGATAAAGAAATATTTATTTTATGTGGATATAAATGAGGGATATATTTTTGTGGTTAAAAATGAAGGAGTTAATGTTGAGGTGTTTTATCAGTATTTTTATCGGAATGGAGGTATTAAAAAATCAAATCAGGGTTTTTGAGAAATATTGCGGGTGTTATAATTTTTAATCCGACCGTTGGATCGTGGTAATTTTTGGATATGTTATACATATATAAGTTGAGTATATGTCCACAAATTTTAAACCGTTAAAAATGAACGTATGATTTATTATGAATTTTACAAGATGACTGGTTCAGAAATTGTTGAATTTTCGGAGTTTATCATTTTGGTGGAAAATTCTAGAATTGGTGGGCCCCACTTGTGGTTTGTAACGACCCCAAAATAGGTCCATTCCATCCAACCTATTCTGAGTCGCCAAATACATGGTACAGAAAACAACTACAACTTTATTACAACAATTGTCGTGCAAAATACAACAACACATATGCTGTGAGTTTGGATACAAATATATACTAAATGTGACTCATGTTCCAACCGTGGACATCACCTCACAATGACACCTTACATAAAGGTATAGTCAAAAACTGTTTTAGAAATTAGAATCTTTGGGAAGTGCTCAAGGAAACCTTCGTACATGGGAGGCCACGCGTCTAGGTTATGATAGATATCATATGGCCACAGAATTATCCTTGGTTGACCCAATAGACCCCAAAGAAAAACGAGAAGATTACTATCATATTCTTCCCAATGGTGAGTCTTCTCTTGACTTATCATTATCTCCACTGTCTCTAATTGAGAATTATACTTCAAACAAACACCAAGATTATATAGGTAGTGCCCATAGATATACTCAGCAAGTGGATGAGCACAACCCTGTCTTATGATGACACGAGGTTGTATGTCATTAGACATCTTGTATGATAGTGACAAAACACCCTTCCAACGTTGGGTTCGCCTCACCCTATTTTCTTCACCAAATATAACTACTAAATGATGACCACCGTTCTATTCCCTTGTTACCCCCGCTCGACCCAGCTACACTCTTATTACCTGAAAGGAATTGTGAAGCAAAAGGGTGAGCACAACTAGCTCAGTAAAGAATATCATGACTAAAGATAATTCAATTATCAATAGCCTTCATCAACAATAAATCAGAGATTTAGAACATATGGTAAATGATAAAAATTTCAACCATAGTTGCAGCGGAACGAGCAATCCATTAGAAGAGTCAAATAGACTATAAAGTCTATTATCTTCTCCATGTTAAAAATCCACCAACAATATTTTATCCATGTAACATCACTCAACAGTTCCTTTCCACAATCATATGAATAACTCATAATCATAATTGTGACTATAAATTTTTCTTCGCACCCAGGACGAAGAATATTTTCATCACCTGTCTTTACCTGAAACATCAAAGATCATGGTTATACCAAATCACAATTCCTGTTTATAATCATACTAACAAATCCATCTTTGCACTACGGGCCAAAGATATTCATCAACAAACCATCTTTGCACTACGGGCCAAAGATATTCAACAACAGTTCATCTTTGCACTACAGGCCAAAGATATTCATCAACAGGTCATCTTTGCACTACATGCCAAAGATATTCATCAACAATTCATATTTGCACTACAGGCCAAATATATTCATATCTCAAAGAAATATATAATCATTTCAGAATTTATATAAACAATAATTATAACCATGTTGATCAATTCACCTTTGCACTTAAGCTTAAGATATTCAATTATAAATTCAATGGTCATGATCATACCAGTCACAATTCAACTTTGCACTACAGGCCAAAGAGAACCCTAGTCATGATCATACCAATAATCTACCCATCTTTACACTCCAGTGAAAGAGAATTTCAACATCAGGGTTATAAAAATGTTATATATGATGATAAAAATAATATGATCAACATATAGTTTTAATCTCAAGAGTAATATTCATAACTCAACTATAATTTGGTTAGAAAAAGAAACCAATTTTTATCGTGAATAGTAACTCGTGAATAGTAACTCATGAATAGTAACTCGACACAAAAAGGTAGAAATTTCACAATAAAATCTATACCAATATTTCGGTATAATGATATTGAAAGAATAACATTTCTTAAGCTTTATAAACAATTTATTTAAATTGTTTACACTTTACTAATTAATGCATTTAATCATCATAAAATGCCAACTCTTAAGATTTCATCATCAATAACCAAAACCCTCATCAAAAATCTGCATATACCTCATATAGGATTCTCAAGCCATAAAATCCTATTTTCCAATTTTCTTACTTCACAAAACATATTTAATTCATTTACTCATAACTAGACCATTTTCATGAAAAATACCAAATCAGTTCCAAAAATATTTCTTTTCTGGGATTTAGCATAATATAGTCCCATAGTGAACATATATTTTTCTCAGAATTTTTAAAAGTCATTTACTATTTTTCATATGGCCAAAATAGCCGAATATTTAGACATTTATCAAAAATTGTACTTTTGTCTAAAAATTCTGAAATTTACAGAGTATACTTCTATCATATACATGTACTCCCAATAAAAATTTCATCAATTTTGGAGTTAACCACAAGGAATTATAAGCGGTTACTTTTAAAATAGTCTTTTCTCATAAAATTCATAACTCTCAATCTATACATCCAAAAATCACCATTTTTGGACACAATCAATAAAACTCATCAAAATATCATTTCAAATTTTTCCAGAATTTTTGAAGATCAGAAAAATTACGAAACTGAAAATCATAACAACCCTTAAAATCCCTTACTATCCCTTACTATCCCTTACTATCCCTTACTATCCCTTACCTCAAAAGAGCAGTACTTCTGACTGGATATCGGATATGATGCTGAAGGAAACTTGCACTGATGAATAGCAACTCACCAAGTATCTAAAATCTCACAAAATATGCTTCATAATATAGAGAGAGAAAGAGAGAAAGCTTATGTTTCTGGTGTGATTTTCAATTCTAACTTAGCCCTCTATTTATAGGAAAATTTTGGTAGGTTTGACCTGCAACCTGATGGCTTTACCTGCTACTATTCCCACCCACCACATTTGAAATATAATTCAGCACATTTCTTCACCAACCACAAGTGGGGCCCACCAATTCTAGAATTTTCCACCAAAATGATAAACTCCGAAAATTCAACAATTTCTGAACCAGTCATCTCGTAAAATTCATAATAAATCATACGTTCATTTTTAACGGTTCAAAATTTGTGGACATATACTCAACTTATATATGTATAACATATCCAAAAATTACCACGATCCAACGGTCGGATTAAAAATTATAACCCCCGCAAAATATCTCAAAAACCCTGATTTTTAATACCTCCATTCCGACAAAAATACGGATAAAAACCTCAACATTAACTCCTTCATTTTTAACCACAAAAATATATCCCTCATTTATATCCACATAAAATAAATATTTTCTTATCATATGAATCAATAATTAATTATTCACAAATAATATTACAGAATCACATTTATGACAACCAGGCCGTTCCCAGGAAAGAGGGGGCTTTCCAATAAGGATTTTTCCTTACTGGCGCGCAATTAGATGACCAAACCTCTCCTTAGACAGAACTTTCTAGACATTGCCAATAATGTTATCTAATAATATTATTCAAATAATATGAATTATTGATCTGATAATGGGAAATACTGTGCAGCAACAATTATTGAACAACAATAATATAAAATTTCAACGTAGCAATTATTGAATCAATAAAATAAAATATTGAACAGTAATTACTGTAACAATTATTGAGTAGTGCCTTCTTACGTAAGAATCAATAATTTCAAAAATACTATGCAATACCGTGTGCTACTGTGCAATAACGCGTATTACTGTATTTTAACCACCGGGTATTCCAACAGTGTTAACGGTAACAACTACGCCGTTATTTGTAAAAACTCAAATTTGTCGTTTCTTCACCCGACAGTTATTCGTTATGGGGCCCACAAATAGCTGCGCCGTCGTACGAATATTCCCCGACAGAAAGAATATTCCACGACCAAACGAATATTCCCCGACAACAATGATTATTTTATAACCACTTGCTTATTTTGAAAAAAAATTCATATTTCACCCATAACTTTAAACTTTTATCAATTTAACCATTTACTGAATAGTAATTATAAGAAAAATTGAATACTTTTATTTCATAAAATTCGGGGTCTTACAATCTCCCCTCCTTATGAAATTTCGTCCCCGAAATTTACGTACCTGGTATTTCAAAGAGTTGAGAATACCTTGCTTTCATTTCAGATTCCATCTTCCCTGTCATCATGATTTCTCCATTGCTCATCTCCTGTATTTCAAATATCATTCTAGAATACAGCTTCAAAACAAGTGTTAATTTAACAAATTAACATATCACATAATATCCCGATATTATGACTGACCAACAAATAAGCTTAGGTAGGACACACTAGCGAAGGATTTACTCATCTCTCCCCTCCTAGTTGTATTCCCCGATCTCCGCCAGAGATCATATCCCTAAGCTCTGATACCAAATGTAACGACCCCAAAATAGGTCCATTCCATCCAACCTATTCTGAGTCGCCAAATACATGGTACAGAAAACAACTACAACTTTATTACAACAATTGTCGTGCAAAATACAACAACACATATGCTGTGAGTTTGGATACAAATATATACCAAATGTGACTCATGTTCCAACCGTGGACATCACCTCACAATGACACCTTACATAAAGGTATAGTCAAAAACTGTTTTAGAAATTAGAATCTTTGGGAAGTGCTCAAGGAAACCTTCGTACATGGGAGGCCACGCGTCTAGGTTATGATAGATATCATATGGCCACAGAATTATCCTTGGTTGACCCAATAGACCCCAAAGAAAAACGAGAAGATTACTATCATATTCTTCCCAATGGTGAGTCTTCTCTTGACTTATCATTATCTCCACTGTCTCTAATTGAGAATTATACTTCAAACAAACACCAAGATTATATAGGTAGTGCCCATAGATATACTCAGCAAGTGGATGAGCACAACCCTGTCTTATGATGACACGAGGTTGTATGTCATTAGACATCTTGTATGATAGTGACAAAACACCCTTCCAACGTTGGGTTCGCCTCACCCTATTTTCTTCACCAAATATAACTACTAAATGATGACCACCGTTCTATTCCCTTGTTACCCCCGCTCGACCCAGCTACACTCTTATTACCTGAAAGGAATTGTGAAGCAAAAGGGTGAGCACAACTAGCTCAGTAAAGAATATCATGACTAAAGATAATTCAATTATCAATAGCCTTCATCAACAATAAATCAGAGATTTAGAACATATGGTAAATGATAAAAATTTCAACCATAGTTGCAGCGGAACGAGCAATCCATTAGAAGAGTCAAATAGACTATAAAGTCTATTATCTTCTCCATGTTAAAAATCCACCAACAATATTTTATCCATGTAACATCACTCAACAGTTCCTTTCCACAATCATATGAATAACTCATAATCATAATTGTGACTATAAATTTTTCTTCGCACCCAGGACGAAGAATATTTTCATCACCTGTCTTTACCTGAAACATCAAAGATCATGGTTATACCAAATCACAGTTCCTGTTTATAATCATACTAACAAATCCATCTTTGCACTACGGGCCAAAGATATTCATCAACAAACCATCTTTGCACTACGGGCCAAAGATATTCAACAACAGTTCATCTTTGCACTACAGGCCAAAGATATTCATCAACAGGCCATCTTTGCACTACATGCCAAAGATATTCATCAACAATTCATATTTGCACTACAGGCCAAATATATTCATATCTCAAAGAAATATATAATCATTTCAGAATTTATATAAACAATAATTATAACCATGTTGATCAATTCACCTTTGCACTTAAGCTTAAGATATTCAATTATAAATTCAATGGTCATGATCATACCAGTCACAATTCAACTTTGCACTACAGGCCAAAGAGAACCCTAGTCATGATCATACCAATAATCTACCCATCTTTACACTCCAGTGAAAGAGAATTTCAACATCAGGGTTATAAAAATGTTATATATGATGATAAAAATAATATGATCAACATATAGTTTTAATCTCAAGAGTAATATTCATAACTCAACTATAATTTGGTTAGAAAAAGAAACCAATTTTATCGTGAATAGTAACTCGTGAATAGTAACTCATGAATAGTAACTCGACACAAAAAGGTAGAAATTTCACAATAAAATCTATACCAATATTTCGGTATAATGATATTGAAAGAATAATATTTCTTAAGCTTATAAACAATTTATTTAAATTGTTTACACTTTACTAATTAATGCATTTAATCATCATAAAATGCCAAACTCTTAAGATTTCATCATCAATAACCAAAACCCTCATCAAAAATCTGCATATACCTCATATAGGATTCTCAAGCCATAAAATCCTATTTTCCAATTTTCTTACTTCACAAAACATATTTAATTCATTTACTCATAACTAGACCATTTTCATGAAAAATACCAAATCAGTTCCAAAAATATTTCTTTTCTGGGATTTAGCATAATATAGTCCCATAGTGAACATATATTTTTCTCAGAATTTTTAAAAGTCATTTACTATTTTTCATATGGCCAAAATAGCCGAATATTTAGACATTTATCAAAAATTGTACTTTTGTCTAAAAATTCTGAAATTTACAGAGTATACTTCTATCATATACATGTACTCCCAATAAAAATTTCATCAATTTTGGAGTTAACCACAAGGAATTATAAGCGGTTACTTTTAAAATAGTCTTTTCTCATAAAATTCATAACTCTCAATCTATACATCCAAAAATCACCATTTTTGGACACAATCAATAAAACTCATCAAAATATCATTTCAAATTTTTCCAGAATTTTTGAAGATCAGAAAAATTACGAAACTGAAAATCATAACAACCCTTAAAATCCCTTACTATCCCTTACTATCCCTTACTATCCCTTACTATCCCTTACCTCAAAAGAGCAGTACTTCTGACTGGATATCGGATATGATGCTGAAGGAAACTTGCACTGATGAATAGCAACTCACCAAGTATCTAAAATCTCACAAAATATGCTTCATAATATAGAGAGAGAAAGAGAGAAAGCTTATGTTTCTGGTGTGATTTTCAATTCTAACTTAGCCCTCTATTTATAGGAAAATTTTGGTAGGTTTGACCTGCAACCTGATGGCTTTACCTGCTACTATTCCCACCCACCACATTTGAAATATAATTCAGCACATTTCTTCACCAACCACAAGTGGGGCCCACCAATTCTAGAATTTTCCACCAAAATGATAAACTCCGAAAATTCAACAATTTCTGAACCAGTCATCTCGTAAAATTCATAATAAATCATACGTTCATTTTTAACGGTTCAAAATTTGTGGACATATACTCAACTTATATATGTATAACATATCCAAAAATTACCACGATCCAACGGTCGGATTAAAAATTATAACCCCCGCAAAATATCTCAAAAACCCTGATTTTTAATACCTCCATTCCGACAAAAATACGGATAAAAACCTCAACATTAACTCCTTCATTTTTAACCACAAAAATATATCCCTCATTTATATCCACATAAAATAAATATTTTCTTATCATATGAATCAATAATTAATTATTCACAAATAATATTACAGAATCACATTTATGACAACCAGGCCGTTCCCAGGAAAGAGGGGGCTTTCCAATAAGGATTTTTCCTTACTGGCGCGCAATTAGATGACCAAACCTCTCCTTAGACAGAACTTTCTAGACATTGCCAATAATGTTATCTAATAATATTATTCAAATAATATGAATTATTGATCTGATAATGGGAAATACTGTGCAGCAACAATTATTGAACAACAATAATATAAAATTTCAACGTAGCAATTATTGAATCAATAAAATAAAATATTGAACAGTAATTACTGTAACAATTATTGAGTAGTGCCTTCTTACGTAAGAATCAATAATTTCAAAAATACTATGCAATACCGTGTGCTACTGTGCAATAACGCGTATTACTGTATTTTAACCACCGGGTATTCCAACAGTGTTAACGGTAACAACTACGCCGTTATTTATAAAAACTCAAATTTGTCGTTTCTTCACCCGACAGTTATTCGTTATGGGGCCCACAAATAGCTGCGCCGTCGTACGAATATTCCCCGACAGAAAGAATATTCCACGACCAAACGAATATTCCCCGACAACAATGATTATTTTATAACCACTTGCTTATTTTGAAAAAAAAATTCATATTTCACCCATAACTTTAAACTTTTATCAATTTAACCATTTACTGAATAGTAATTATAAGAAAAATTGAATACTTTTATTTCATAAAATTCGGGGTCTTACATGGTTGGTGAAGAAATGTGCTGAATTATATTTCAAATGTGGTAGGTGGGAATAGTAGCAGGTAAAGCCATCAGGTTGCAGGTCAAACCTACCAAAATTTTCCTATAAATAGAGGGCTAAGTTAGAATTGAAAATTACACCAGAAACAAGTTTTCTCTCTTTCTCTCTCTAGATTATTGAGTGTATTTTGTGAGTATTTAGATACTTTGAGAGTTTCTATTCATCAGAGCAAGTTTCTTTCAGCCTTATACCGGTATTCCGACCAGAAGTACTGATATTTTGAGGTAAGGGATATTATTTTCTTCTTAATGATATTATTTTCTTCAATATCATTATGCTGAAATATTGATATGAGTTTTTATCAAATTTGGAACTTTTTGTGTCGGGGGTTACTATTCACGTATACGGCACTATTCACGTATACGGCACTATTCACGAATACGGCACTATTCACCGAAAAATAAAATTTTCCTTTTTGTCCAAGATGTCTATTATGGTTACTATCTTTGATTGTATCCATGTTTTGATCTTTATTTTTGAATTCTGCTTCACAATTGATTATTATGAAGTATTATTGATCTTGGATAAACTGTTATACGAATCCCTACTATTTGTCCTTCTGTCTCATTGGATTCGTTCTCTTTAAGATATTTTTCATCATCCTCAGTCCTAAATGATGATATTAATGAATATCTTTGGCCTGTAGTGCAAAGATGTATAATTACTTGATGAATATCTTTGGCCTGTAGTGCAAAGATGAACAGGTGTTGAGATGAACATGACCGACTGATGATACAAATGAATATCTTTGGCCTGTAGTGCAAAGATGAATATTTGGTTAAAGATGATTATTAATTGATGTTACAGGGATAAAATATTGATGATGGACTTTTAAATCTTAGAAGATAGTAGAATTCTTTCTCTACTTGACTCTTCTAATGGTTTGTTGTTTCCGCTGCAGTTGTTGATCTAAAACTTGTTGTCGATTATATTTTATCAGATTTTTCCCTGTTGAAGACTAACGATAATTTGTTGTATATTATCTTAGTCATAATATTCTTTACTGGGCTAGTTGAGCTCACCCTTTTCCTTTTTGTTCCATTTTTCTTCTCAGGAGGTGAGAACATAGCAGGATCTAGTCGGGGTATGGAGTGATGGTTCTAGAAAGATGTATTAGCAGTCCTCACTATTTCTGTAAAATAGTGTTTGAATAATTGTAATGAGGATTTATTTGAGTGTGGATATTGTCTAGAAGACAATATTTGTATTTAAACTCACAGTATGTGTTGTCGTATTTTGCACGACAATTGTATTATTGAAGTTGTAGTTTGCTTTCTGTACCATGTATTTGGCGACTCAGAATGGGTGTTGTATACCTATTCTGGGGGCGTCACAGTTGGTATCAGAGCTTAGGGATATGATCCCTGGCTGAGATGTGAGACAAGAACTAGGAGGGGAGAGACGGGGAATTCCTTCGCTAGTATGACCTGACTAAGTTTATTTGGTGTTTATTTGGTCGGTCAGAGTATAGGGATAATATATGACATGACTATTAACCCTTGTTTTATGGCAGTATTTAAGAATGGCAGCTGAGAACGTTAATAATGGAGTAAATCAGACCGTGGAGACACCTTTGATCACTACCCAGGGGAACGTGCAACAGGAAGGCAATATTCCTCCTGTAAACAACGTTACCGAGCAAACGATGAATGATGGAATGTTTAGGAGCTTTTTGCAGTTCATGCAAAATCAGACGAGGGAGACTCGTGTGCAGAATACGGGTGGAAATGATAACAACGCGCGGTTTGTCACAGCTAAGCAGTTCAAAGAATTGGGACCACCAGAATTTAAGGGAAAGCCGGATCCGATCATGGCGGAAACGTGGGTCAAGCAAATTACCAAGATATTTGATGTCTTGGGATGCACGGAGGAACAGAAGGTTCCATTCGCCACATTTATGTTCCGCGGTGAGGCAGACTACTGGTGGGAGTCTGTGAAGCGTACCCAGCCTGACGCACTCAACATGTCCTGGGAAACATTTCAAAAACTGTTCAATGACAAGTACTTTCCTGAAAGTATTCGTCATATGAAGGAGGTTGAGTTTATTAGACTGGAACAAAACAACATGACGGTGTCCCAGTACGAGGCGAAGTTTGCAGAGTTATCCAGGTTTGCACCTCATTTGGTCGAAAATGAGGAACGAATGACGCGGATGTTTCTGAGAGGTTTAAAACCTGAGATTCGTCAATACCTTATCTCTCATAAATTTTCTCTGTATTCAGATGTTGTCAACAGGGCCCAATTATTAGAGAGAGATAATGAGTATACTCAACCGAGGGACCACAACCAGGGTCATACCGGTGACAGCAATCATCAGAGCGATGATAACCAACGAGGAGGGAAAAATACGAACAAAGGCGGTAACCACTCGGTGGTCATCGTGGCCATGATAATAGGAGAGGTGAGTCAAGTGGAAATTTCAGAAAGAGGAGATTCAACAATGAAGGGAAGACATCAGCAGCAGCACCAGCACCAACAACAAATTTTAGGGGAGGAGAACGACCACCAGTTAGATGTTACAAATGCGGGAAAGAGGGACATATCAGCCCAAACTGTCCACAACAATCCAAGGTGTGTTACAACTGTGGGAAGGAAGGCCATATCGCTCGAGATTGTACTATAGCGAAACCAAGTTCAGCGGGAGTGGTGATTCCAAGGGCTGTCCCGGATAAGGCGAAATCAGCGGTTCCTGGAAGAGCGTTTGTCGTAACTGGCCAAAACGCGAGAAACCCGAACGAGGTGATCACGGGTAAGCTAATCTTGAATTCTTGCGAAGTTTATACTTTACTAGATACCGGTTCTACCCATTCTTTTATCTCTCCTGCTTGTGCTCAACGTTTAAACTTGACTCCGGAGAAATTGGACTTTAACTTATCTGTTGAAACTCCGTTGGGTGAAACCTTCGTTACATCTACAGTTTATAAATCTTGCATGATCCAAGTTGGCACTATCACATTACCTGTTGATCTTATCTCTTTAAAGATACTTGCTTTTGATGTGATTTTAGGAATTGATTGGTTAACCACTCATCATGCTAAAATTGATTGTTTTCGTAAGGTTGTTAGTTTTCATATTCCTAACCAACCTGTCATACGAATTCAAACTACTAAACCACTAAAATCAGTCACTGTCATATCAAGCCACAAAGCTATTCGTTTATTGAAAAACGGATGTCAAGCTTTCTTAGCCCATGTTATGGATTTGAACAAAGACAAGTCAGATTTGAATAATATTTCTATTGTTAGAGAATTTTCCGATGTATTTCCTGAAGAACTTCCCGGTCTACCCCCGGAACGAGAAATTGAATTCTTTATTGACCTTGAACCCGGTACAAAGCCCATTTCTAAAACCCCATATCGAATGGCTCCTATTGAACTTCAGGAGTTAAAAGTCCAACTACAGGAGTTGTTGGACATCGGTTTTATTCGTCCTAGTACGTCTCCTTGGGGTGCTCCTGTTTTATTCGTAAAGAAGAAAGACGGGAGTATGCGACTTTGTATTGACTATCGAGAATTGAACCATGTCACCATCAAGAATAGGTATCCGCTACCTCGCATTGATGACCTGTTTGACCAGTTGCAAGGAGCACAATTCTTTTCAAAGATCGATCTTCGTTCTGGATATCATCAGCTGAAGATTAAAACTGAGGATATTCCAAAGACTGCCTTCAGAACTCGGTACGGGCATTATGAATTCTTAGTAATGTCTTTTGGATTGACTAATGCTCCTGCTGCCTTCATGGATATGATGAACCGTGTATTCAAAGAATATTTGGATCAGTTCGTTGTTGTCTTTATTGATGACATCCTCATCTATTCCAAAAGCCGTGAAGATCATGAGCGCCATTTGAAGCTGGTACTGCAAAGGCTTCGTGAAAACAAGCTATATGCCAAACTGAAGAAATGCGAGTTCTGGCTTGAGGAAGTAGCATTCCTTGGGCACGTGGTGTCAAAACATGGAGTATCTGTCGACCCGGCGAAGATTGAAGCCATACAAAGTTGGGAGCAACCGAAGTCGGTAACCGAAGTACGTAGCTTTCTGGGCTTAGCTGGTTATTATCGGAGATTTGTGGAAGGATTTTCTCGAATCGCTACTCCGTTAACTCAGCTGACTCGGAAAGATACAAAATTCGTATGGAGTGAGGAATGCGAGAAGAGTTTCCAAGAACTCAAGAGGAGACTCATTTCGGCACCTGTTTTGACAATACCATCTGGTTCGGATGGATTTGTTATCTACAGCGATGCTTCAGGCAAAGGGTTAGGATGTGTTCTCATGCAACATGGGAAAGTCATAGCCTATGCCTCACGACAACTCAAAGAATATGAGAGGAATTATCCTACTCATGATTTGGAGTTGGCAGCAGTCGTTTTTGCGTTGAAGATCTGGAGACACTACCTGTATGGGGAGAAAGTGGAGATCTATACAGATCATAAAAGCCTCAAATATTTCTTCACCCAAAAGGAACTCAACATGCGGCAACGACGTTGGCTTGAGCTGTTGAAAGATTACGATCATACCATCCAATATCATCCTGGAAAAGCAAACGTAGTAGCTGACGCATTGAGTAGAAGATCATATGCGGGTACGAGTGCAATGTTTTTAACACAAAGGCCCATTTTGTATGACTTGCAAAGGATGGAGATAGAGATGAAGGCTCCAAGTACCCACATGATGATATCAAATATACGAGTAGAACCGACTTTAATCGATAAAGTTAAAGCTGCTCAAGCTACGGATATAGAGCTGATGCGTATGAAGAAGAAAGTGCAAGAAGGTGCTATTCCAGAAGCAAGAATCGATGAAGAAGGAATACTTCGAGTCAACTCCAGACTTTGTGTTCCTAACGATTTTGACTTGAAGCATAGAATAATGATGGAGGCACACAACACACCGTTTGCAATCCATCCTGGGAGTACCAAAATGTATCACGATCTTCGACATACATTTTGGTGGAGCAATATGAAAAGAGAGATCGCGGAGTTTATCTCGAGATGTTTAACTTGTCAACGTGTAAAAGCGGAGCATCAAGTACCAAAGGGTCCATTGCAACCACTTGAGATTCCGAAATGGAAGTGGGAACACATTACTATGGATTTTGTTACAGGTCTTCCCAAGGTTTCTCAAGGCATAGATGCGATTTGGGTTATTGTTGATAGATTAACCAAGTCCGCTCATTTCTTGCCGATACGTGAGACTTATTCCCTTGAACGTCTTGCTAGTATGTACGTGAACGAGATTGTGAGATTGCATGGCATGCCAGTATCCATAGTTTCGGATCGTGACCCAAGATTCACTTCACGATTTTGGGTTAGCTTGCAGAAAGCTATGGGCACGGATTTACGATTCAGTTCAGCATACCATCCTCAAACGGACGGACAATCAGAGAGGACTATTCAAACTCTTGAAGATCTATTAAGACTTTGTGTCTTAGATCTCAAAGGGAGTTGGGATAAGTACCTACCATTGGTGGAATTCTCCTACAACAACAGTTATCAGGCGAGCATAGGTATGGCTCCATTTGAGGCGTTGTATGGAAGAAAATGTCGTTCTCCAGTATGCTGGGACGAGGTGGGTGAAGCAACATTGTTGGGACCAGAATTGGTACGCATTACTACAGAGAAGATCCAAACGATTCGACAACGTATACAAACGGCACAGGATCGACAAAAGAGTTATGCGGATCTTCATCGGAAGGACGTGGAATTTAATATTGGGGATCATGTATTGTTACGTGTTGCACCATGGAAGGGAGTTACAAGATTTGGGAAGAGAGGAAAGCTCAATCCAAGATTTGTTGGTCCATTTGAGATTCTTGAGCGAATAGGAAATGTGGCATATAGACTCGCATTACCTCCAAGCATGTCTCGTGTTCATAATGTTTTTCACATATCTATGCTTCGTAAATATGTTAAAGACCCGAACCACATTATTGAGTTAGAACCAGACGAGATAGCTGAAGATTTAACGTACGAGGAGGTACCTGTTAAGATCTTGGATAGGAAAGAGCATGTCCTACGCACGAAGGTTATACCACAAGTTAAGGTTTTGTGGAGAAACCATGCTATTGAAGAAATGACCTGGGAGTTGGAATCAGAAATGAAAGCGAGGTATCCTCACCTTTTTGAAACATCAGGTACGTACGTCAATTTCGAGGACGAAATTTCATAAGGAGGGGAGGTTGTAAGACCCCAACTTATTAATGAATAAAATCAAATTTTCTCTAAATATTATTGTGAATAATAAGGGGTTAATTTGATATAATACTTTGGTTATGGGTGAAATGTGCAAATTTTGCAAAATAAGCAAGTGGTTATAAAATATTTATTTTTGGTCGGTGAATATTCGGTTGGTCGTGGAATATTCTTGCTGTCGGGGAATATTCGTACGACGACGCAGCCTTGTGTGGGCCCCATAACGGAAAGCGATTGGATGAAGAAAACGACAAGTATAAGTTGTTTATAAATAACGGCGTAGTTGTTACCGTTAATACTGTTGGAATACCCGGTGGTTAAAATACAGTAGCACACGGTATTGCACCAATTATTGATTCTTACGTAAGAAGGCACTACTCAATAATTGTTACAGTAGTTATTATTCAATATTTTATTTTATTGATTCAATAATTGCTGCGTTGATATTTTATATTATTGTTGTTTCAATAATTGTTGCTGCACAGTATTTTCATTTATCAGATCAATAATTCATATTATTTGAATAATATTATTAGATAACATTATTGGCAATGTCTAGAAAGTTCTGTCTAAGGAGAGGTTTGGTCATCTAATTGCGCGCCAGTAAGGAGAAATCCTTATTGGAAAGCCCCCTCTTTCCTGGGAACGGCCTGGTTGTCATAAATGTGATTCTGTAATATTATTTGTGAATAATTAATTATTGATTCATATGATAAGGAAATATTTATTTTATGTGGATATAAATGAGGGATATATTTTTGTGGTTAAAAATGAAGGAGTTAATGTTGAGGTTTTTATCAGTATTTTTGTCGGAATGGAGGTATTAAAAATCAAATCAGGGTTTTTGAGATATATTGCGGGGGTTATAATTTTTAATCCGACCGTTGGATCGTGGTAATTTTTGGATATGTTATACATATATAAGTTGAGTATATGTCCACAAATTTTGAACCGTTAAAAATGAACGTATGATTTATTATGAATTTTACAAGATGACTGGTTCAGAAATTGTTGAATTTTCGGAGTTTATCATTTTGGTGGAAAATTCTAGAATTGGTGGGCCCCACTTGTGGTTGGTGAAGAAATGTGCTGAATTATATTTCAAATGTGGTGGGTGGGAATAGTAGCAGGTAAAGCCATCAGGTTGCAGGTCAAACCTACCAAAATTTTCCTATAAATAGAGGGCTAAGTTAGAATTGAAAATACACACCAGAAACAAGTTTTCTCTCTTTCTCTCTCTAGATTATTGAGTGTATTTTGTGAGTATTTAGATACTTTGAGAGTTTCTATTCATCAGAGCAAGTTTCTTTCAGCCTTATACCGGTATTCCGACCAGAAGTACTGATATTTTGAGGTAAGGGATATTATTTTCTTCTTAATGATATTATTTTCTTCAATATCATTATGCTGAAATATTGATATGAGTTTTTATCAAATTTGGAACTTTTTGTGTCGGGGGTTACTATTCACGTATACGGCACTATTCACGTATACGGCACTATTCACGAATACGGCACTATTCACCGAAAAATAAAATTTTCCTTTTTGTCCAAGATGTCTATTATGGTTACTATCTTTGATTGTATCCATGTTTTGATCTTTATTTTTGAATTCTGCTTCACAATTGATTATTATGAAGTATTATTGATCTTGGATAAACTGTTATACGAATCCCTACTATTTGTCCTTCTGTCTCATTGGATTCGTTCTCTTTAAGATATTTTTCATCATCCTCAGTCCTAAATGATGATATTAATGAATATCTTTGGCCTGTAGTGCAAAGATGTATAATTACTTGATGAATATCTTTGGCCTGTAGTGCAAAGATGAACAGGTGTTGAGATGAACATGACCGACTGATGATACAAATGAATATCTTTGGCCTGTAGTGCAAAGATGAATATTTGGTTAAAGATGATTATTAATTGATGTTACAGGGATAAAATATTGATGATGGACTTTTAAATCTTAGAAGATAGTAGAATTCTTTCTCTACTTGACTCTTCTAATGGTTTGTTGTTTCCGCTGCAGTTGTTGATCTAAAACTTGTTGTCGATTATATTTTATCAGATTTTTCCCTGTTGAAGACTAACGATAATTTGTTGTATATTATCTTAGTCATAATATTCTTTACTGGGCTAGTTGAGCTCACCCTTTTCCTTTTTGTTCCATTTTTCTTCTCAGGAGGTGAGAACATAGCAGGATCTAGTCGGGGTATGGAGTGATGGTTCTAGAAAGATGTATTAGCAGTCCTCACTATTTCTGTAAAATAGTGTTTGAATAATTGTAATGAGGATTTATTTGAGTGTGGATATTGTCTAGAAGACAATATTTGTATTTAAACTCACAGTATGTGTTGTCGTATTTTGCACGACAATTGTATTATTGAAGTTGTAGTTTGCTTTCTGTACCATGTATTTGGCGACTCAGAATGGGTGTTGTATACCTATTCTGGGGGCGTCACAATAATCACATAATATTTTTTTATGGAGGTGGGTGGAGGTGGATGTGGAGGTGGAGGTGGGGTGGGGTAGGGGTGGGGCGTGGGTTGGGTGGGGGTAAGGGGTGTATACATAATCACATAATATTATTTTTTGGTGGGGTGGGGAGTGGGTGGGGTAGGGGTGGGTAGGGGTGGGTGGGGTGTATAGGGGTAGGGTGGGTGGGCTGGTGGGGTGTATACATAATCACGTAATATTATTTTTTTGGTGAAGGTGGGGGTGGGGTGGGTGGGTGGGATGGGGTGGGGGTAAGGGGTGTATACATAATCACATAAAAAAAATTTTTGTGGGGGTAGGGGTGGGGTACGTGAGGGTGGGGTGGGGTGAGGGGTGGGTGGGGTGGGGTGGGGTAGGGGGTGGGGTTGGGATAAGGTAAGGGGATGGGTGGGGTGGGGTAGGGGTAAGGGGTGGGTGGTGGGGGGTAGGGGCGTGGGTGGGTGGGGGTAAGGGGTGGGTTTGAGTGAGGGTGGGGGTAAGGTGTAAGACCCCAAATTTTATGAAATAAAAGTATTCAATTTTTCTATTTAGTAAATGGTTAAATTGATAAAAAGTTAAAGTTAAGGGTGATATATGAATATTTTTCAAAATAAGCAAGTGGTTATAAAATATTCATTTTGTCGGGGAATATTCGTTTGGTCGAGGAATATTCTTTCTGTCGGGGAATATTCGTACGACGGCGCAGCTATTTGTGGGCCCCATAACAGAATAACTATCGGATGAAGATAACGACAAAAATTGAGTTTTTATAATTAACGGCGTAGTTGTTACCGTTAACACTGTTGGAATACCCGGTGGTTAAAATACAGTAATACGCGTTATTGCACAATAGCACACGGTATTACATAGTATTTTTAAAATTATTGATTCTTACGTAAGAAGGCACTTCTCAATAATTGTTACAGTAATTACTGTTCAATATTTTATTTTATTGATTCAATAATTGCTACGTTGAAATTTTATATTATTGTTGTTCAATAATTGTCACTGCACAGTATTTCCCATTATCAGATCAATAATTCATATTATTTGAATAATATTATTAGATAACATTATTGGCAATGTTTAGAAAGTTCTGTCTAAGGAGAGGTTTGGTCACCTAATTGCGCGCCAGTAAGGAAAAATTCTTATTGGAAAGCCCCCTCTTTCCTGGGAACGGCCTGGTTGTCATAAATGTGATTCTGTAATATTATTTGTGAATAATTAATTATTGATTCATATGATAAGGAAATATTTATTTTATGTGGATATAAATGAGGGATATATTTTTGTGGTTAAAAAATGATGGAGTTAATGTTGAGGTGTTTTATCTGTATTTTTATCAGAACGGAGGTATTGAAAATCAAATTAGGGTTTTTAAGATATTTTGCGAGGGTTATAATTTTTAATCCGACCGTTGGATCGTGGTAATATTTGGATATGTTATACATATATAAGTTGAATATATGTCCACAAATTTTGAACCGTTAAAAACGAACGTATGATTTGTTATGAATTTTACGAGATGACTGGTTCAGAAAGTGTTGAATTTTCGGAGTTAATCATTTTGGTAGAAAATTCTAGAATTGGTGGGCCCCACTCTTAGTTGGTGAAGAAATGTGATGAGATTTTTATTCAAATGTGGTGGGTGGGAATAGTAGTAGATAAATCCATCAGGTTGCAGGTTAAGTCTGCTTCGGCGTGCTAACATTTTCCTATAAATAGAGGGCTAAGTTAGAATTGAAAATCACACCAGAAACATAAGCTTTCTCTCTTTCTCTCTCTATATTATGAAGCATATTTTGTGAGTATTTAGATACTCTATGAGTTTCTATTCATCAGTGCAAGTTTCCTTCAGCCTTATACCGATCAGAAGTACTGCTCTTTTGAGGTAGGGGATTTTAAGGGTTGTTATGATTTTCAGTTTCGTAATTTTTCTGATCTTCAAAAATTCTGGAAAAATTTAAAATGATATTTTGATGAGTTTTCTTGATTGTGTCCAAAAATGGTGATTTTTGGATATATAGATTAAGAGTTATGAATTTTATGAGAAAAGACTATTTTAAAAGTAACCGCTTATAATTCCTTGTGGTTAACTCCAAAATTGATGAAATTTTTACTGGGAGTACATGTATATGATAGGAGTATACTCTGTAAATTTTAGAATTTTTGGATAAAAGTACAATTTTTGATAAATATCTAAATATTCGGCCGTTTTGGCCATTTGAAAAATAGTAAATGACTTTTAAAAATTCTGAGAAAAATATATGTTCATTATGGGACTATATTATGCTAAATTTCAGAAAAGAAATATTTTTGGAACTGATTTGGTATTTTTCATGAAAATAGTCTAGTTATGAGTAAATGAATTAAATATGTTTTGTGAAGTAAGAAAATTAGAAAATAGGATTCTATGACTTTGAGAATCCTATATGAGGTATATGCAGATTTTTGATGAGGGTTTTGATTATTGAGTTTGGTATTTTAGAATGATTAAATGTATTATTTAGTAAAGTGTAAACAATTTAAATAAATTGTTTATAAGCTTAAGAAATATTGTTCTTTCAATATCATTATACCGAAATACTAGTATGGATTTTGTTGTGGAGTTTTTACCTTTTTGTGTCGGGTTTACTATTCACGAGTTACTATTCACGAGTTACTATTCATGAGTTACTATTCACGATAAAATTGGTTTCTTTTTCTAACCAAATTATAGTTGATTTATGAATATTACTCTTGAGATTAAATCTAGATGTTTTGATTATATTGATTTTACTATTATATATAACATTTTTATAACCTTAATGTTGAAATTCTCTTTCACTGGAGTGTAAAGATGGGTAGATTATTGGTATGATCATGACTAGGGTTCTCTTTGGCCTGTAGTGTAAAGTTGAATTGTGACTGGTATGATCATGACCATTGAATTTATAATTGAATATCTTAAGCTTAAGTGCAAAGGTGAATTGATCAGCATGGTTATAATTATTGTTTATATAAATTCTAAAATGATTATAATTCTTTGAGATATTAATATATTTGGCCTGTAGTGCAAATATGAACTGTTGATGAATATATTTGACCGTAGTGCAAATATGAACTGTTGAGGAATATCTTTGGCCTGTAGTGCAAAGATGAAATATTGATGAATATCTTTGGCCTGTAGTGCAAAGATGAATTGTTGATGAATATCTTTGGCCCGTAGTGTAAAGATGACATGTTGTTGAATATCTTTGGTCAGTAGTGCAAAGATGAACAGATGTTGAGATAAATATGACCAACTGGTGATACAAATGAATATCTTTGGCCGTAGTGCAAATATGAAGTTATTAGTATGATTATGAACATGAAATGTGATTTGGTGTAACCATGATCTTTGATGTTTCAGGTAAAGATAGGTGATGAAAATTATCTTCGTCCTGGATGAGAAAAGAAATTTAGAACTACAGTTATGATTATGAGTTATTCATATGATGGTGAACCAGAATTGTTGATTGATGTTACAGGGATAAAATATTGTTGATGGATTTTTAACATGGAGAAGATAATAGATTTTATAGTCTATTTGACTATTCTAATGGATTGCTCGTTCCGCTGCAACTATGGTTGAAATTTTTATCATCTACCATATGTTCTAAATCTCTGATTTATTACTGATGAAGGCTATTGATAATTTAATTATCTTTAGTCATGATATTCTTTACTGAGCTAGTTGTGCTCACCCTTCTGTTCACAATTCCTTTCAGGTAATAAGAGTGTAGCTGGGTCGAGCGAGGGTAACGGGGAAATAGAACGGTGGTCTCTAGCTGTGGAGGTTCTCCCGAAGCAGTATAGAAAAGTTCAGTTAGTAATTTTATTTGGTGAATCCAATAGGATAAGGTGTACCCAACGTTGGAAGGGTGTTTTGCCACTATCATACAAGATGTCTAATGACATACAACCTCGTATCATCATAAGACAGGATTGTGCACATCCGCTTGCCGAGTATATCTACAAGCACTACCTATATAATATTGGTGTTTGTTTGAAGTATAATTCTCAGTTAGATACAGTGGAGATAATGATAAGTCAAGAGAAGACTCACCATTGGGAAGAATATGATAGTAATCTTCTCGTTTTTCTTTGGGGTCTATTGGGTCAACCAAGGATAATTCTGTGGCCATATGATATCTATCACAACCTAGAAGCATGGCCTCCCATGTACGAAGGTTTCCTTGAGCACTTCCCAAAGATTCTAATTTCTAAAACAGTTTTTGACTATTCCTTTATGTAAGGTGTCATTGTGAGGTGATGTCCACGGTTGGAACATGAGTCACATTTGGTATATATTTGTATCCAAACTCACAACATATGTGTTATTGTATTTTGCACGACAATTATTGTAATAAAGTTACAGTTATTTTCTGTACCATGTATTTGGCGACTCAGAATAGGTTGGATGGAATGGACCTATTTTGGGGTCGTTACATAAGGGGTGGGTTTGAGTGAGGGTGGGGGATGGGTGGGTGGGTGAGCTTCTTCAATATGTTGAGAGCATGTATCATGGATTTTAAAGGAAGCTGGGAAGATCAACTACCATTGGTGGAATTTTCTTACAACAACAGTTACCACGCGAGCATCGGCATGCCACATTACGAGGCATTGTACGGCAGAAAGTGTAGAACCCCACTGTGTTGGGATGAAGTCGGTGAACGCCAACTGTTAGGACCAGAACTGGTACAACAAACTGCTGATGTTGTCAAACTCATCAGGACAAGACTGGTCGCAGCTCAAGACAGACAGAAAAAGTATGTTGATCATCACAGACAAGATCGTACATTTGACGTAGGAACTTTTGTATTCTTAAAAGTTTCTCCCTGGAAGGGAAAAATTCGTTTCGGTAAAAAGGGAAAGCTAAGTCCGAGGTTTATTGGACCCTTTGAAGTGCTGCGAAGAGTGGGAGAAGTGGCTTACGAAATAGCTCTACCTCCAGTGTTGGAAAATATTCATAATATTTTTCACATTTCGGTGTTACGACCACATAAACCCGACTACAAGCATGTGATCGAGTATGAACCGTTGCAGTTCGAGAAAGATTTGTCTTATGAAGAGATTCCTATCCAGATAGTCGACAGGAAAGAACAAGTGCTTAGGAATAAAGTGATACCTTCTGTGAAGGTGATATGGAGGAACCACAACGCTGAAGAAGCTACGTGGGAACTCGAAGAGAAAATGATGAAAGATTACCCTGAGTTATTTGTTTAATCCGTGTCTTCGATTCTGGGGACAGAATATTTGTAAGTAGGGAAGAATGTAACGAATGAATTGTTTGAGTTGTGATTCTGAGGACAGAATCCTTTTAAGGAGGGAATGATGTAACATTCCAGATTTTTAATGTGTAATATTAAATATTTATGTATTTATTTAAATATTTAATGGATATGTTATTATTAAATAAAGAATTATTTAATTGGAATTGATGTGAATTATTTAATTATTTGATTATTGGTTGAATAGATAATTAAATAATAAATATTTATTGGTAATATTAAATATTTATTGAATTATATGACAATTTGAGTTGATGTGATTTAATTAATTATTTGTTGAGTAAATAATTAAGGAGCTAAATAAATTAATTATTATGAGATTTTATAATAATGGAGTTTAATTTAATAAGCTAGAGAGCTTATAATGATTTTAAATAAATAATAATATTTAAATGAGAAATTGTAGTTTGAAATATTAGTTGATTAAATAAAATTATAATTGTAAAAAGAATTATAATTGTTTGTGTGTTAAAGTAATTTAATAGATTAATGTTTAATTGATTTATTAATTTAATAAAGGTGTGACTAATAACCTTGCTATAAAGGAGTTATTAAAATAAATTAAAAATGGTTTAATTTAGTTTTGTCAAACATGCCGTATTGTATAATAAGTCTTTAATCTAATAGTGTTTTAGCAAACAAGGTATAAGGATTAATCCATTTGTTTTAATTCAATTTACCAAACAGAGAGTAAGGATTAATGGGTTATTTTATTTAGACTAGCCAAACAAGCCTTATGGCTTTTAAATTTCAAAACTTATATAACTGATATATTTATATCAGTACTTATATTATATAATTAATATATATTATTACTATATACGTTATATTTTATAGTACGTATGTTAGAGTTAGGGACTCAGTTGAACTTTACAGAGAGAAAAGAAGAAGAAGAAGAAAGAAATACAGAGAGAAAACTAGAGAGAATTGAGAGTTTTTTTACAGGTTTTGGAGAAAAGCTTGATAATCAGAGAGTTAGAGTCATCATCTTCTTCATACTCCAAGGTAGGCCATCTTCTTCTTTACAAAACTCTAAAAGTTTTTTTCTTCCCAAAAAGTCTCTGTGAAAAATTTATGAAAATTTTTTTTGTTGTTTTGGTTATAAGTTTATATAATTAGCAATTGTAGATGTGTTTCATGAGTTATGCATGATTATATAGAGTTTAATTCATGTATGTATATATTTTATGAAGAAATTGTTTCACAGAGAGTTTTTATGAATGAGTATGGCTTTAGTTAAAATGAAAATTAAGGTTTTAATTGTTGTTAAATTGATAAATTGATTATAAGAATTGCTAGAGTATGAAAAATCATAATCATGATGCTTGAAAATTTCTGTTTTGATTGAATAACAAAATCACAGTGGTAATTTTAATGAAAAATAATATCAATAATGGAGTTTTGCCAAAAACCTTAAAATTAGGTGTTTTATAGTTGATGTTTAGACAAATTATGAATGGAAACACGTTAGGAATTGTCACAATGTGTTTGTATGAAGTTTATGTGCAAAATAGAGTGTAACTAGTCTATTAGATTCGAGCTTTTTGGCCAATTTGGCTTTTTCTTTCATGGTTGCCGAAGCTGTCAGTCGACGCTGACAGTTCGCGCCGCGGCGCGGCCCAGCAGTTCATTGCTGGCGCCGCAGCGCCATCACCATGACGTAAGCACACAGTCACTGCGCCGCAGCGCTGGCACGTAGTATAATCGCTGCGCCGCAGCGCCGACTCAGCGCCGCAGCGCGAGCCACAGTACAAACTGTGGCGCCGCGGCGCGGCTTGGCAGAACTGTCTGACAGTTTTGTTTAAATGTACAAAACTTGAAAATAAATGTTATGTGTTTATCATAATAATATTAAATGATAATTTCAGTATTATTAGACTATAAAATATCATGTTATTAAGTATTATCTACTTGAAAAATAATTGATTATGTGAATAGGTAATTCAACCCATATGATGAATGTAATTGTGTATATAAATATACAATGTTGGTTAGGACTAATTATGTCAATATGACATATGTTTAGGATATCAATTCAAGTGGTAAAAGTGTAGCTTGTGCTAAAGGCAAGTTTCCTAAACCTACCTTTTACATTGAGCAAGTTTCTAAGTCTTAACTTTTGATATTTAGCAAGTTCCTTATTGTATAAGTTTTCTAATGATTGGTGTTATCGAACTAATTATTGTTTCAATTTCGATTATCATATAATGGTGTAAATTTATTTGGAGCAAGTTATTCTTGTACTTAACTTGTGGTTTAGCATGTACAATTATATACATGTTGTGGATGTTTATTATTAAATTAACCTTGTCTTATTATTGTTCAAGCAAGGTAGGTTATAATTATTCAAATTGTATGCTATTAGATTATCCCTAAAGCATGATGTCAATTTATAAACATCAATTAAACTATGATTATTCCATAGTATACAGTTATGTCGTTTGTAATCAACTAAACCTTAGTTGATTACCGTTGAATTCTAAATTACCCCATGATGTATCCAAACCAAACTCACTTTGGTACGGACTTGTATTCTAAATACTGAGAAGAACAACTCTTTTATAAGAGGTTACGCTTAGCGTTGAAATGATTGTGCACAATACATTGTACGAAGGGTTGATCCCCCTAAGTACGTGAAGTCCTTATAGTCTTATGACTGTTAAAGTTTAAGTTGAAAAATTACTTATAACTGTGGACATGGTTCGCGGTCATTAGACCCTCAGTAAAGGTTAAAGCTTTCCAAAAGTTAATAGAATATATTGTTAAATTCTATTGAGCTTAATGTTGACAAATGATGTAAAAGTTTAATGATTTAATTATTGTTATTTCAAGTGGGCCTTGTTTGCTCACTCTTGCCTGTAAAATTTCTTACAGCTAAAGTTGAAACTGGTGATGTACCTAGTACCAGTAAAGGGAAAGGAAAGACGAAACAATGCTGAAGACTTGTAATAGTTGAATAGTTTATTTTCCGACTTGGTTTAAAGATTGTAATGAAGTTTATTTTAATTTTTCCGCATGAATGATTATTTGTAAAGGTTAGTTAACCTGGGGGATTTATTTAAGTTTAATCCTGTATGGGCAGGTTTTGTTATTCAATTTTATTATAATTGGGTAGTTAGAAATGAATGTTTTGATTACGTGAACACCAAATCTTGAGGAAATGAAGTACCAGGATTTGGGGGTGTCACAGGTTGGTATCAAAGCTTTAGGTTATGAACCTTAGGTGGGGGAAAAGCCTTAGGAAGTAACTTTTTAAAAAGATAGTGGAGATAACTCTTATCGAGTTTTAAGAAAGAAGTAATAAAACACTTATGTGCTTATGTGTTTATGTTTATGTACTCGTAAGTGTCGAGTAGTAATGATTATTAATTAAAACTTTAAAACTTTGTTGTCAGGATGACTAATGTCGGAGAATCCAGTCAGGCTAGGGAGGAGGGACCTCAAATGCCTATAGAGGAGGAGCCTCGTGACGTTCAGGTAGATTGGTAACAACTACTGCCACGGGAGTTAGCCCCGTTGGTCACAGTAGTTGAAGATGAGGAGGATGATGTGGGGACAGATGAGGAGGATGAGGAAGAAAGGATTCCACTTAACTCGATAACAGGCCGTATATACGATGAGGTGCATGACCGCAACGTGGAACTTCAGGATACAATTGAGGAATTGCAAGAGATAGTAGCTGAACAACAGACTGCAATGACACAGAAGGACGATGAGATCCTGGATCGTGAAGAACGACTGACTAACGCCGAGGAGAAATTAATACAGACTGAAGGAGAGAAAGAACAATTGATCGAGATGGTTGCTGAACTGGAGAGCAAGCTGAGAGAAGAAGCGGCTAAGAGGGAAAGAGCTGAAAATGCATACGAGGAAGCTTATCAACGAACTGAAAGAGCAGCGAGAGACGCGCAGGCAAAGAGGATGAAGATGGAAGAGATGGATAAAGTATTTAACACCGCAATTAATCGAGCTCAAGATCGGGTCATGGGATATCCGATTCAGTTCGAGACACTGCCATCATTCGTGTTAGATCGCAGAACAATGTTTCGAGTCATGGAGGAAGAACGTGATAGGGCTACGAAGTACCTTAATAGACCATCGTAGAAAATGTGTCGGTAATGCACGTAATAAGTATTAAATAATGTGTAAATCCCTAGTGTTAAGTAACCATGGGATATGATAATAATGATGTTGTCCTGAAACTTTTGTAGTTCAGGAAAGGAATATAGATAGCAGAGATGCTATTGTGTTATGTTTTCAGAAAGTTTATGAATAAATAAATGTTATTATTTTGTTCAAAGTGTTATGTGCTATGTGGGTATTTCTTTTATAGAGGCAAGTTAATTAGAAATACTTAAAGAAGTTGAGTAATGGTCTAATAGATGTTTTATTTTAACAGAAAATGCCTCCTAAACGTCAGCCAACACGACAAAGAACCACTGAAGGAACTAACAATAACGACAATGTTGATGCGAATCCCGTTCAACAACTAGTAGCACTACTGACAGGAGCGTTGCAGAATCAACCTCAAAACCAAGGTACAACGTTTAAGGAGTTTAAGGCGGTTGGACCACCTGAATTCTGTGGGTCCATGAATCCAGTCGAAGCACAAACCTGGATTATGGAGATAGAGAAGGTGTTCGATGTCGCTAGGGTAGGGGATGATCAGA
Organism: Panax notoginseng; assembly: GCA_016801055.1. Classification (NCBI taxonomy): domain Eukaryota; kingdom Viridiplantae; phylum Streptophyta; class Magnoliopsida; order Apiales; family Araliaceae; genus Panax; species Panax notoginseng. The sequence continues at coordinate 99,683,905 of CM029012.1, read as the reverse complement.
AGACTGCTTTCGCAACGTTCATGTTGAAAGCAGAAGCTAGTTATTGGTGGCAGGCTAATAAAACTCGTGAAGGGCCAGGAGTGATGACTTGGGATAGGTTTAAGGAGTTGTTCTTCGAGACCTATTTCCCGGAGAGTTCAAAGAGTCAGCTGGAAGTACAGTTTCTGGAGCTGAAACAAGGGACGATGTCGGTATCTGAGTATGCCGCAAAATTCAATGAATTGGTGAGGTTTGCGCCATATCAGGTTAGCACAGACGAACGCAAGGCGAAGAGGTTTGAACAGGGACTGAAGCCCTGGCTGTACAGTAGGGTTTCCTTGTTCCAATTGAAGACGTTTCCAGCAATGATGGAGAAAGCAATACTCGCTGAAGGTGGAGGTGAGGCGGTGACAAAATTTAACCAGGAACAAAAGAAGAAGAAGAATGAGAATGAGGTGAAGAATGGTGGTAGTAGCAGTGGAAACAACAACAATAACAACAACAACAAGAGGAAGTGGAATGGGAGTATGGGTACTGGAAACCAGCAAGGTAACCAGCAGAACAAAAAGTTTGAAGCGTGTGCGACATGTGGAAAGTTTCACAAGGGTGCGTGCTTGATGGGAAAAAGAGTTTGCTACATTGTGGCCAGGAGGGTCACATCGCCCCAAATTGCACTCAATCAAAGAAGAATGTGTGCTTCACGTGCGGATCCAAGGATCACTTTGCTCGTGAATGTCCTAAGAAGAAGGAGGGAGTGACAACCAGAAGCAAAGGAGATAACAATGGAGGTGTGTGGGCTGTTACAGGACCTGCAGCATCAAACAAACCCACAGCCAGAACCTTCAACATGACAGTGCAAGATGCTGTACAATCAAAGGATGTGGTGTCAGGTATTATCACAATCAATGATATTGATGCATATGTATTATTTGATTCGGGTGCTACTTGCTCGTTTATATCTGATGAATTTACTAAGAGGTTAGAATTGTCTAGAGAAGAACTGAATTTTCCTTTGAACATAGAAATTGCGAATAAGGAAATAATCCCTGTTAGATTCGTATACAAGAACTGTAGGGTGAACATTAAGGAGAATGTCTTGTTGGTAGATTTGATTCTGATTAGACTGGGGAATTTGATGTAATTTACTGGGAGTACATGTATATGATAGGAGTATACTCTGTAAATTTCAGAATTTTTGGATAAAAGTACAATTTTTGATAAATATCTAAATATTCGGCTGTTTTGGCCATATGAAAAATAGTAAATGACTTTTAAAAATTCTGAGAAAAATATATGTTCACTATGAGACTATATTATGCTAAATTCCAGAAAAGAAATATTTTTGGAACTGATTTGGTATTTTTCATGAAAATAGTCTAGTTATGAGTAAATGAATTAAATATGTTTTGTGAAGTAAGAAAATTGGAAAATAGGATTCTATGACTTTGAGTATTCTATATGAGGTATATGCAGATTTTTGATGAGGGTTTTGATTATTGAATTTGGTATTTTAGAATGATTAAATGCATTATTTAGTAAAGTGTAAACAATTTAAATAAATTGTTTATAAGCTTAAGAAATATTATTCTTTCAATATCATTATACCGAAATACTGGTATAGATTTTATTGTGGAATTTCTACCTTTTTGTGTCGGGTTTACTATTTATGAGTTACTATTCACGAGTTACTATTCACGAGTTACTATTCATGAGTTACTATTCACGATAAAATTGGTTTCTTTTTCTAACCAAATTATAGTTGATTTATGAATATTACTCTTGAGATTAAATCTAGATGTTTTGATTATATTGATTTTACTATTATATATAGCATTTTTATAACCTTGATGTTGAAATTCTCTTTCAATGGAGTGTAAAGATGGGTAGATTATTGGTATGATCATGACTAGGGTTCTCTTTGGCCTGTAGTGTAAAGTTGAATTGTGACTGGTATGATCATGACCATTGAATTTATAATTGAATATCTTAAGCTTAAGTGCAAAGGTGAATTGATCAGCATGGTTATAATTATTGTTTATATAAATTCTAAAATGATTATAATTCTTTGAGATATTAATATATTTGGCCTGTAGTGCAAATATGAACTGTTGATGAATATATTTGGTCGTAGTGCAAATATGAACTGTTGAGGAATATCTTTGGCCTGTAGTGCAAAGATGAAATATTGATGAATATCTTTGGCCTGTAGTGCAAAGATGAATTGTTGATGAATATCTTTGGCCCGTAGTGTAAAGATGACATGTTGTTGAATATATTTGGCCAGTAGTGCAAAGATGAACAGATGTTGAGATAAACATGACCAACTGGTGATACAAATGAATATCTTTGGCCGTAGTGCAAAGATGAAGTTATTAGTATGATTATGAACAGAAAATGTGATTTGGTGTAACCATGATCTTTGATGTTTCAGGTAAAGATAGGTGATAAAAATTATCTTCGTCCTGGATGAGAAGAGGAATTTAGAACTACAGTTATGATTATGAGTTATTCATATGATGGTGAACCAGAATTGTTGATTGATGTTACAGGGATAAAATATTGTTGATGGATTTTTAACATGGAGAAGATAATAAACTTTATAGTCTATTTGACTATTCTAATGGATTGCTCGTTCTGCTGCAACTATGGTTAAATTTTTTATCATCTACCATATGTTCTAAATCTCTGATTTATTACTGATGAAGGCTATTGATAATTTAATTATCTTTAGTAATGATATTCTTTACTGAGCTAGTTGTGCTCACCCTTTTGTTCATAATTCCTTTCAGGTAATAAGAGTGTAGCTGGGTCGAGCGAGGGTAACGGGGAAATAGAACGGTGGTCTCTAGCTGTGGAGGTTCTCCCGAAGCAGTATAGAAAAGTTCAGTTAGTAATTTTATTTGGTGAATCCAATAGGGTAAGGTGTACCCAACGTTGGAAGGGTGTTTTGCCACTATCATACAAGATGTCTAATGACATACAACCTCGTGTCATCATAAGACAGGATTGTGCACATCCGCTTGCCGAGTATATCTACAAGCACTACCTATATAATATTGGTGTTTGTTTGAAGTATAATTCTCAGTTAGATACAGTGGAGATAATGATAAGTCAAGAGAAGACTCACCATTGGGAAGAATATGATAGTAATCTTCTCGTTTTTCTTTGGGGTCTATTGGGTCAACCAAGGATAATTCTGTGGCCATATGATATCTATCACAACCTAGAAGCATGGCCTCCCATGCACGAAGGTTTCCTTGAGCACTTCCCAAAGATTCTAATTTCTAAAACAGTTTTTGACTATACATTTATGTAAGGTGTCATTGTGAGGTGATGTCCACGGTTGGAACATGAGTCATATTTGGTATATATTTGTATCCAAACTCACAACATATGTGTTGTTGTATTTTGCACGACAATTGTTGTAATAAAGTTACAGTTATTTTCTGTACCATGTATTTGACGACTCAGAATAGGTTGGATGGAATGGACCTATTTTGGGGTCGTTACATAAGGGGTGGGTTTGAGTGAGGGTGGGGGATGGGTGGGTGGGTGGGTGGGTGGGTGGGTGAGCTTCTTCAATATGTAAATATGGGTGGAAAGAACTTTTGATTTGGATTTAGAATAAAATATGGGTAGAAAAATAGTTAACCGGGTTGGAAGTATATTTCATTTTAGAAATATGGGTCCAAACTTTAACCAACCCAAATAAATAAATATAGTTAACCAACCCATTTGGTTCCAATTAATATAGGTTGACCCGACAGTTAACCAACTATATTGCCAGGTCTAATATATATATATATATATATATATATATATATATATATATATATATATATAGTGTTGGGCACTTGAATCTCGCTCGGTATGGGTATCAGGGCATTGACTCAAATTAACTCCGAGTTTTTTCTGCGTAGCATAGCCAACAGGAACCTTTAATTAACCTGCATGCATATATGTATCACATGCCTGAAATGATGTACGTAATAGCAATAGCACTATAAAAACATCTTTAATTTTACCTCTAAAACAATTTTTTAATACTATTAAATAATCGACTAGTCATATATTACTCTCCTCATCTTGTACTACTAGCAGCATATATACAATACGCATGCACGCTAGCTACGTATATCCTACCTATCCTATGTATTCATTCATCTCAATTCTTAGTGCCGCTTAAGGACTCGCGTCCGTTCTATTTCTATTACAACGGAAAGTTAAATGCATGCACACGAGTTGAAGAAGTTGAATCTTTGTTTTTTTTATTTATTTAAAAAGAGTTGTGTACTTTTTCCGCATCTAAAGTTGGGTCATCACTCATCGGTTATCCTAGTTAAATGAACCAACTTTAATAATCCTCGTAAAGTATAAGTAATTTTATATATAATATTTTAACTATTTTTTAGTTGATCCAACTCAGTAGTCTAAATTTAGTGATTTGATAGCTCAAAAGTTTTTTTTTTTAATTTTTAATAACAAATGATACATTGTATCTTAATTTAACAATAAATGTATACTAAAATTTTGTAAAAAATCATAACTTTTGAGCTGACTTTTGGAAATACCAAAATAAATAACCTGGAACATGAAAATAATAATAATAATAATAATAATAATAATAATAATAATAAACTTTTGAGCTATCGAATCACCAAAATTGAATTATTGAGTTCACTCAGGACCAACTAAAATGACTCGGTATTTACTTTGTTATATATTGTTATTGATTATTCAATGATAGACTAATGGCATATGGTTATGCAATTTATACCGACATAAAACGCGGTAAGCTTAGAAAATTTTACTTACTTATAATCGGAAAATGTTATTTTCACATGTAATTTTGATAACTCTACATGTGCTCCTCTCACATAAAGGTGGGATCCATTCTACTCTTTTGTGAGAGAGGATCATATGGAAATATCAAAATTACATGTGGAAATAGTATTCTTTCTTTATAATATCATTGTTGAAGACTAACAATAAAGTGCACCTGAATTAATTCAAACTTTGGCTTATCAAATTCGAGCTTGATTAAAAATTAATCGAATTTGAATCGAGTCTATGTTTTAAACGAGTCTCAGTATATTGTTTTCGATGTGTTTATAAATGAGTCTAGCAAAGTTTTAATGGAATTAATTTGTGGGCAAGGAATCGTGTCTTTGCTAGGGTTAGGGTTTCGTGTTAGCTGAGAATGAGAGAAATCCACGAATAGCACAGAATTGATTAATGGATTGGAGAGGGGAGAAGAACAGATGAGTGATTACTCCAATGACACATGATAGAACTCCTAGAATTCAAAAATCTTGTTAGGGTAGCAAGGATTCCAAGAGTCTTCTTGAGTGTTTCGGGTTGAGAGAGACTCCTAAAATCCGAAAATATTGTTAGAGTAACAGGGATTCAAATAGTCTTCTTGAGTGCTTCGGGGATTGAGAGAGAATGTCCAAGCTCCAAAAGTCCAAAGCCTTAAAGAGTCCAAAAAGTTCATTCCATGATGGAATGGAAGGGATATTTATAGAGCTTTTTAGAAATTAAGTAGTCACATGTCTTTTGAAAAATTTCAGAAATACCCTTTAGTCATTAGAATAATGCCCATATCGTCTTATCCTCCTAGCTAAGAGTGAGCAAAAAACGGATAAAACCGAATTATCGAACCGAACCAAATTATTTCAATTTTTCGATTTTTTTTATAATTTTGATTATGTCCGAATTATTACTTAGTATTCGATTTTGATTTTTAAAAAATAGATTATTCGGATACCCGAATAACCGAACTTAAAAAAATTAATTTTATAATATTATCTATAACTATCAGTCTATCACTCTACTCTATCAGATCTCGATTTCTCACTCCTCAACCTCTTGCCCTCTTGCGGTCTTGCCCTCATGTCTTCCCCTTCCCCTCTCCTCTTCGACCCACCATTCCTTCCTCTTCCTCCGACCTTGAGATCAGTGGGGGCTCTGATCTTGGTTTTGGACTTTGGGGTTATGATCTGATGTGGGGTTCATATGGTTAGGGATTTTCAAATCTGGTTGTTTATATGATCTTACCGGCAACTGGGTTCCGGTGATCTTGTCTGCGCGGTTGAGCTAATTTTTTGTGCATTTTTCAATCTGGGTGTTATGGTTTTCTTTGCTTATCTTTTATGCTCTAATTAATCCTCGATAAGATGACCCACCCCACAAGAACCATACACCAGGTAATTCTTGGCTTGTATATATAAGTGGCTCTTGGAGTTGGTACAACTTGATCATGTGACCAACCTTTAGTGAAGCTTATGGCATTGAGCCAACCTCTTGAGATAAGATTGTTGGTAATTTCAAATAAGTGATCATTGATCTTCAATTTTGTCCAGAGGGGATTACTGTGCCCTAAATTTTCTTGTTAGAGTTCTCAGAAAATTGTTTTTAGCCTTTTATTTTCTTTTTGAGTGCTATATCCTCTGATCCCCTTATGTGGTTTCACTTTTTTTTAGTTGCTGATAAATAGTTCTTTGGTTTCCTGTCCAGGTGCCTTATTGAGATGAACCTTTTTGGCTTTTTGTCCTTCTTTTGTATCTCCTTTTCAAATTTTATATAAAGTTCTATATATTAAATTGTATGGTTTTATCAGCTCTCGGTTTCAAAAATTTAATTCACTCCAAAACCTTGAAAAGTTGTCTTCGACTCCAGGTATTATAAAATGAGCTTACAAGAAAATCAATTGCTATCTTTTTTTGTTTAATTCAACCAATGCAAGGTATTATTGAATGTGGGAAGTCAAGCCAATGGTCCCTTTGGATTTTCTCTACATATCTCAACAGTTGTACATGGTAGATTTCATTTTGTACATGGTCTCAGAGTGTACCTTTATATCATTTTTGGATTTGAAATTCAAGGGTAATGTTTTTCTCAATTTCAAGACATTGTACATCTAGAATAGTCATAAGAAGACATGATCCCAAGCCGATACTTGACAGATCGACTTAATTATCTGTTTGATTACTTCAATATTATTTTCTTTTACAGTTTTTCGGAGACTGGCTGTAACAAGAAGTTTCAATTACTATTCAACAGAGTACTAACAAAAGGATGCAATAGTGATCATTATGCCTGGACTGATTGAAGGTCTTCTTGATGTTGTTGCTTTAAACTTCATCCTAAGTTGGAACTTGTTTCTCATTCTTGGCGAGCTGTTGTTCACAACGTTGAACAATTCAAAGCTCGACAAGAGGCCAACTCCATGGAGAATTTTTTATGTGTGCGCGCGCCTATGATCCTGAGAACATATGGCAGCTTTATGATCCCATGCAATACCTTTGGATAACCCTCCCCGTTCTTCCTTCACAAGTTAGGCATCTTGCCTACTTTGGTGTTGTCTCTACTGCAGGAAAGCTGTTAGTTATAGGTGGTGGCAATGAGTAGTAATAGGGGGAAAGCTGTTTGTGTGATTTCTTGGTCTTTGCATCAAGGTTTATATATGTTCTTTTCCTTTCATGTTCAAATTAGGATTTGTGGTTTTCACTTTAAGTTACTTTGTAATCTGTTGCTGTATTCAGTTTTCGGTTATAACCGAATAGCCTATTGGTTCGGTTATAACCGAATGATCACTTCTACTTCTAGCCACCAATCCAATCCCTCAATCAATTCCCAAAACGAGCTGCCTCCACGAGCCTTTTGTCTCGGGATACATGAAAGACTTCTCTTGGGTCTAACACTTTTATTTCTGCGTGTTCTGCATAACTTTTCCGTCTTTATTTAATTAAGTCATGTGAACCCTAATTTACACTTGGGCCTACATAATTAAATTAAATTTAAACAATTATTAAAATAATTATTTTATATTTATGTGTATATGATATGTAAAAATAATTATTTTAATAATTTGAATACTAAATAAGCTGAGTTTAAGTTAACCTTAAATGAGTCGAGTGAAAGTAATATGCACACAAGCCAATCATGTTTGATGATAAAACATATACTTTGTAACAATCTTATTTATTTATTAATAAAAGAATTATTTAATTAAAGGCTTTTAATTTATCTACATGGTGTTATTTTATAATATGTGATAAACCCATAGTTTTGAGCAATACTTTTAGATTCATGATGATAATCATGCTAACAAGATCTAAATTGTTAGATAGCTCACAAACTAAAATTGTTCCAAATCGTTGGATTACTAAAAAGGGGATTAGTGAATTCGAATATATTGGTACATACGTTGTTTGTTCATTGGATGAGGATGATTGATCTCATGATCATTTGCGTGGAGACATTAAAGCAAATATGTAGGTGCTTATTGGAAAATAATTAAGTTTACTAAACGTGGCTCGCTAAGAAATATTTAATGGAGTTTTACTTGTTTGTCAATAGGAATTCCTGCAGTGATAGTAGTACAAGTGATTCTTATACTTGAAATCATCATAGTATCTTATAGATAATGAATTATATTTTGACTTATTACTTAAGACCCTTAGGGTATATCAAAGAGTATGCTTGAGTGTAATAAATTATATATGGAGATAATGAATGATAAACAAAGAATCTACCACTTCTACTAAAAGAAGAGAAATATCCTACGTGATTCGATAAATGACAACCCAATAGTCTTTGACAAAGGCATAATGAAATTAGAAAGGAGTTTCTAATTTGCATTATTTGGAGTTGTGCATTTAAGAATCGAAATACATATAATTAAATAAAATATGACTTGACAGTAATTTCATGTCTTATATTTAATTGGGACATTGTATGGTGGAAAGATTGAATTGTACAGTAACTATATTTACTCAAATGTTATTTTATGATTAATGTTGAAATCTATATTATCTGAAAAGTCGTTAATCGTCAGGAAGGTTTATCCCTATTGTAGAATAAATATTATTTATTTAAATAAATTAATAGGTATTAATTTACTTAAGTAAGATTAAAATTATTCTAATTGATTTATTCACAACCGGTTTAATATGGAAAGCCTAAAGGGTCATACCATAAAAAGAAAAATATTTATTTAAGAATTAAATGACATAATTAATCGTAATAATGATTTAAATATATTTAATTTATTATATGATGATAGAATAAATTAAACAGATTAATATCTATTATTTAATATTTTGAAAATATTAAATACAAATTAATAAGAGTAGTCTTAGTATTATTATTACTATTATTATTATTTAACTCCTAAAGGAGTTTGAGAATTAATTAATAAAAATATTTTCATATATTCCTAATAAGATTAGGAGGCTAATTATTTAAAAGAATTTAATTAATTATTCCTAATAAGATTGGGAGCCTAATTAATTAAAAAAATTTAATTAATTAAAATAAAACCTAATTCCTTAATTGTTAAGGAGTGTTGCATACATCTTAAATAAGAGAAGTCTTATTATGGGTGAGGGTTGTTGATGTTGTTTATTTTCTATAGAGATAGAAAAACTAGAGTTTTGCCAAACACCCGGCCAAACACTTGGATGCATGGCTAATGTTGATCAAAGTAAGGAATCAAACCCGGTAGATTCAACTTGAACGCGAAGAGGATTTGGAGGTGAACCTTTAACTGAGGAAGCTCGAATCTTCAAGGTTATAATTCTTGTTATTCATCTTTTCGTTTTATTAATAATTGTACATAAAGGATGATCTGGATATATGGTTTGTAAAATTTTAAAATCTGTTTTTTACGCTTTCGCTTTACTTTAATGCAATTTGATTTTGTTAATGAATATTACAAACCTAACATCGAGCTCAAGTCAAACTTAGACGAGTCGATTTTGAGTCGAACATAGTATAATTTGAATTCGATTCGATAAACAAATTCGAGTCTAGTCAGCTTAAACGAATCATTCACAAATAACTCACTTCGTTTATAACTTTTTAAGATCAAATATTTTGTTTTAAAAAATAATGTCATAAGCATAATTTAGAGAGTTAAGGCTGAGAAAAACATGTGTTAAAAAAAAAGGTTGAGATAAACTTGTACTAAACTTTGATTTCAATTGAATTCAAACAAAAGGGAAAAAAGAAATTCAGTTTTTCTTAATATAAAAATAATAATAAAAAAAAAGTTTGTAAGAAGTAAAGAAACGGGAAAAGCAAAAACCCAATAAAAAAGGGGAGAGGGAAATACTACGAATTAGGCGGACTTGTAGCAATGTGGCTGGTTATGAAAGACAACGCCGGACCACCCACTGAGTCTGGCCCAGGGACTCCCTCTCCCGCCTCTGTTGTGAGTTCTCTTTCTCTCCCTTCCACACACAGAGACAGAGGGTTTCCATTCCCCCAATTTTCATCATTCTTCTCTAAGCTCAGATGCCCCCTCCTCTTCTTCTCCCTCTTTCCCCCTTCTGTTCCAGTCCTGGCCCCTCCAATTTCCTCTCCTCCATTCTTACCACCACCACCACCACCACCACCAATTTCCCAACTCAAATGCAGCAGCGGTAACAGGTAAAAATAATTCACCCATTCTCTTTCTCTCTGTCTCTCTATATCCATTATTACAATTTCCTCTATGGGTTCCTCTTTGGGGGTGCAATGCAATATGCTCTTTTTGTCTTGTATGTTATTTAGACAAGGCTATTCCTTTTCCTTTACTTTTGATTAACTTTTTCCAACCTTTTTACACCTAATTGCATTTCAATAACCTCATTATTACCCTTTTTTCTGTTTAACTTTTGTTTTTGCTGATTCTTTATGCTTTCAAATTAATACAAATTACAAGACCCTTTGATTGCGCTGTTAATCTTCCTTTTCCATATTAATTAAATTTATTATATTATTACTCGTGGGTTTTTCAAAATCAGGTCCTGGGCAACCTCTCCTCCTTTTCTTTCTGTCTTTATAGCTACATATAGAGGGATGGTGGAAATTAGGGAGAAAACTGAAATGATGAGAGGTTGAATTATAGGAACAGAGCATGGGTTGGTGCCATCATTTATTATCATATTTCATCTCCTTTTTCTTTCGGTTTGGAAGGGTCAGAGAATCTGATCCCTCAGATTGTTATTTTCTCTCTGATGAGATTAAGGCGTAGAGGATACATTATTCCTTCTTGTTCTTCTCACCAGAGAGTAAGCGGCTTCTTTCTGTCTTTAGACTTTGCACTTTCAGTTCTTAGCACACCCTTTACGTTTTAAACTTCATATTTTAAATATTTGGTTAAATTTTACTGATGTTGATGATTAGTTCATCCAGTAACTCAAATTGGATCCTTTTACTGAATTTGGCATTGTTTTGTGCTAATGAATCAAAGTAATTATTGATGTGAAAACCGGACTCACTACGCCTGCTTCTCTGCATTGAATGTGTAAATCCAATTTAGGTCTTCTTGACTATCTAGCTAGTCAATCAAACAATGAAGAATGCTTAGCATTACATCGCATAGCCCATAACATGTAATTATATAATTGCTTTACTTGGTTGGGAGCTCACTAACTTATTTCTGAGAACTTGATAACAACTTTGGTTATTGGTCAATTCTCTACTTAGTATGAATATTAGGGCTGTTCTGGCCCGTTCATGAGCTATCCTTCTAAGTTTTCGTCCATCTAACACACCATTAGAGTTCAATTGATGTTATATACATAAATGTGAGTGTGTGTGTGTGCGTGCATGCACGTGTTTGTGTTTGTGTGTGTGTGTGAATATGCATAAATAAATACTAGATGTTCATTGTGCATTTTTGGATCTTATCCTAACTTCGAGAAATTAAATCATATTTTGTTGTATCTGTATCCAATGTCTGACACTTCCCGTGCATTATTTTGTCATAATTTGAGCTAAGATTACAAATAAAAAAGTTCCTATCATGATTAAAAAAAAAAGAACAATGTGAAATGAGGCTGTTAGTGTGTTTCTCTTGGCCTTTCTATTCCTTCACCCCCATTACCCCACTTTTAAGCTTCTTATGAGTGCATGCTGTGTATGTTACATGCTCATCACTACTTTGCCTCTACATTTACAATGTTATTCTAGATGAATCAAATCAATATTCTGCAGAGATAATATTCCTTATTCTTCTTTTTCTTATATGTGCCTCGGGAGCTGTGGCTGGAAGGACCGGCTTAATCATACAATTATTATGCTATTATTAATTTAGTCATTACCAAAAAGAAAGTTGGATTCTGCTTAGTTCTTGTGCGTTAGCTCATTTTGTTTCCTACCTCTACTCATGAATGCTTTAATCCAGGTTGATGAGGATGGCATATTTTGGAGACAAAAGAAGGGTGATGGCGAATTGGCATGGTCACAACATTCTGCTCGTGTAACATCGCAGTTAGCTCAGTGTTTTAGTGAGTCAAAATTGTTTAAACCCTTACCTTACTTTCTGCTATAATTTTAATTTTTCTTTCTCCCACTCTCTTCATGGGTGTGTGCGCGCGTTGGTCTGCACCATGCAGGTGTGCCCTTATCTGTGGCCTTGGGTTCTGTGTGCTTTATATTTATTTTCTTTCGATATTGAGATTCATTATGGTTTATGCATCATTTCTTTTTCTTCTTTGATGTAGGCAGATTCTTTTCAGGTTTTTCTATTCTCCCTTGTATCATCAGTAATAAAGCAGATGCTGCTGTAGTAAATGTGCAAGTGTGCAACCAACATATAATATGCAGTAATCCTACTGGGAAATAATTATACTAAGTAATGTTGTCAACCCATATAAAATATGCCATGAAAGCTTGATGGCAGCATGAAATTGATGCAATGGAATAAAGCTGTGAAGATAGAAGAAGCAGCTTTTGCATTATATGGACTCTGCCTTTTTTGTTTCGTTTGCTGCTCCTGGTATATTGGATTTTTTTTGTATTGTGTGTAATAGATATTTAGAGGTGTTGTAGGTATGATCTTTTTTTTTAATTTATTTTTTTATTTTAAACTCAATAAATACACTCCCTCAAAATAGTTGGTTTGTTGTGGTTCATTTGTTTGCTACTTTTATAGTGGCTTTTTCAAAAAAATTCATGGTGCTCTTTTTAAATATTATATAACGTGCGCATAGATGTTCTCTGAATTCTTTTGGATTGTAGAGCTTGTCGCAAATCATAGAATGTGAATTTAATCTCTATTTTCTGTGGCATGTATGAAATTTTGCATAAGTTCTAACTGCAGGTATCTATTTCCCATGATTACTATGATAGATAGCACGGCTAATAACCAACTGTCTTTTGTAGCTAATGCTATGGTTGGACCACGAACATGGATAGGAGGAATCTTTAGCCGCTCAGGCAATAAACGATTCGGAAGTGGAAAATTTCTTGACTACCCTTTAAATCCTCTTCAGGTAAATGTGACTTGTTAAGTAGAGATCGTTGAATTCAAAAATGTATCTAATACTCCCTGGCTCTCTTTCTCAATAGATTCTGTATGTAGTGAATGGTATTTTTGCATACTAAAAAGCCTGTTGTAACTTAGCCTTATAGATTTTTCTTTTTTGTTTTCTTCTTTTTTCTTTTTGTTAATATTTTCTTTTAAACTTTTAACCAGGAAGAAAGACTTCAAAGGCTTCAAGAACGACTGAACGTACCTTTTGATGAAAATCGCATTGACCATCAAGTAGTTAACATCTCTCTCTCTCTCTCTGCCCAATATGTCAAAAAACATGATCAATTAAGCTGTTTGCTGCTTAATTTGTACTTCAATATATCTTCTTTTGGCGACTGGCACATGGCTTCTCAAAGGAAGTGGATCATTGTACTTTCTGCTTATTTTGTTTACTGTTTGATCTCATTATTCATTATCATTATCAGGCATCTCTCATAGCATTGTGGAAAGCAGCATATCCAAATGTTACACTTAAAGGTTTGGTATCTGAGCAATGGAAAGATATGGGGTGGCAAGGACCTAATCCATCAACTGACTTTAGGTACAGGCTACATCTGTGTGATTTCAAATGGTAGTTTGAGTCACTTGTCAAAATAAGACTGATACGTTGCCTACGGTATGCAAGGTCACATGTTTCCTATATGGTGGGAATCAGCTGAGAACCAAGATTTGTACTTACGCTTACACTCAATAATTGACTGCCGCATGGAAAAAGATTTACATGATTAAGAATATGAAAACAGTTTTCCTTTGCCTTTCTGGTGAAATTATCTCTTCTAGTGCTTCATTATACATCACTGACTCCTTTCTCAGAACCAGTTCCTGTTTTGAATGCCATGGCTTTATGGCTGGTGGTTCAGATTCAATCAGAAAAAACTATGTATCCTGTCAAATTAAACTCGTGTTTAGACTTATATCATCTCAAGCAGATAGTTTTTAGAGTATGGATCGATGATCCTTGTCATGTCTAGGGAACCAATAGGTAGCGACTCAAAAAATTAAAATGGAATTATTTCATCCTCAGGGATGTCGAAGCGCTCTTTTCCAATTGTTTTTTTTGGCATATGATGCCAAATAACTTGAGAGGCAAATTAAAAATCAACAAGAACTACTTGCTCGCTGATATTCTTTAGAAATAATAGTGTCTTGTTTATTTAATTTATCTTGTTGCACCAAAGATTGCAATGGTTATGTTGTTTAAGATTTAAAATATTCAATATATTCTCATTGAAATATTTTTCTTAATTTGTAGGGGTTGTGGTTTTGTTTCTCTTGAGAACTTGCTGTTTTTTGCAAGAACGTATCCGGTACAGTTGTCTTGTTCTTGCAAAGTGTCCAAAGTAGGATGATAATTTTTTTTATTAATTTCTATATTTTTTGTTCTCTTCTAATATTGGCGGTTCTTCTGTTTATTTTTCTTGAAGAATGGATTCTAGAATAATGGTTATCACTAATTCTATCAAAATTCAAAATGAAGGTGTCTTTTCATAGGTTATTGTTCAAAAAGGGTGGGAAGCGAGCAGAGTGGGAATATCCATTTGCTGTTGCTGGCATTAATATATCGTTTATGTTAATTCAGATGTTGGATTTGTACTCAGGTGGGTACGGAGCATCTGTTATTGACTAGATTGTTTCAGTATGCTAATTCAATTGTTTTCTTTAGGGGAGAGATGGTGGTGGTGCTACCATAATTTGAACACCCCAATTTAGACTTTAACAACATGGGTATGTGTCCACTTAGGCATATAAAGCTCTGGTTCAATCTACAAATTTATGAAAATGAAATATCCTCTCTTTATTCATTCTAGCATTTACATTGGAAGTATCTGCCTTCTGCACTATTTAGGAGAGCCTAAATTCACAGCTTGCTAGTATTTCAACAGGATACGCTTTATAATTTTTCTGATGAGTAATAAAGGGAAGACTCTACTGTCATCGTGTTTAGTCATGTTAATGGTTTCAAACTAAAAGCTTGCTATTGAGAGAGAACTTGTTACCCTGGTAGTTTTGTGAAACCAATAAGCGTCAGCATTCCGGTAGTCGTTTTATTTAAAAGATTTTAACTGTTGACCCATCAATATTCACTTCTACAGCCAAAGAACTGCTTTCAAGTTTAGCTTCTTGTTCTCTATTTACCAATTATATTCTAATTGGTTCTATGTAATTGTATGTATATGATGATATAATGAGCAAGAGATTAAAAAATGAGCATCTTTTTAATTTTTTCTCGCTTCTACAGCAAAACCTAGATGTCTTCCGGGATTGAACTTTGTTAGAGTATTAGGAGGTAAACTACCAATCTGGTTGTTTGATTTCAAGCATATAGGTATTTAAATTACTTCGTTTGGGTGATCCATCATCCACTTTTTCCATTTCTTCTTGCTGATTTAAGTTTTAATATAAACAATTGCAGAAGATGAAGAAGCATTCAATGTACTGTACTGCGTAGCTTTTGCAATGATGGATGCTCAGTGGCTTGCTATGAAAGCTTCATATATGGAGTTTAACGTACTCTCTCTCTCTTACTCTTTCTATATATATATATATAAATGTATACATATATATAAACACACACATATACATACATCTCTAAGACCAATCTAGATTTACTGCTGAATTCTGGCTAGGGCTGAAAATGAAACCTCGGAATCGGTTATAGATCGACTTCGAAAATTTCTAGCGAGGCTTGGATTCGATACTTAAACGAGTCTAATTCGATTCCATTTTGATACTCGGATACTTATGCTAGTCGAATATGAGCCACCTACTGGTCGTTCATATAGAATATCGAATTTTACTTATCTCATTGATCCATACTCGATATAAGTTTGTTGATCTTTACTCGTATGCAGTATTGAGTATACTTGATTTATTTAATATATTATTTAACAATTAAATTTTTCACATACTTTTAGAAGTGAAAGTAGTTTTTATGTTTCTCGTACATGTTCATTAATTGATTTAAGAGTGATAATATCATCTCATTTATTTTTCTTCATTGCCCAAGATCTAATTTGAAGTTTCAAATTTAAATTATTCCAACTATTAACTGAGTTAATTTTATCTCATAACATAAATAATCCAGTTCTAATTGGTGTATATCTCAAATGCTCGCGAGTAGTTCGACTAAAAAATGAGTCGAGTCGAATTCGAATACAATGAAATGAGTCGAATTCAAATCTGAGCAAAGATTGCAAAATTGTATTTGAATCCAAGTACGAATCCAAGTACCTTAAAAAAGTTTCAAGTAAAATATGAGTAAGGTACTATTTGACTAATTTCGACTCAGGATCATTTTCACCCCTAATTCATCCCATTTTTGCTCTTTTTGTAGCTAGCAGATATATGGCCGTCCACGCATATCGTGGACAGCCAAATTTCGATTAGAGGGCGCGACTATTTTAAATACCGGAGGATCCACTATTCTTGATAGGGGATGGACATATGAGTTTTTGGTTCTCATGCTGGGTTTCTTGCTAATCCACAGCTAGAGACATTCATGATGTCAATCAGATTCAGTACTAATCAAATAATTTGGATTGTAATCAGTAATCACTTACATTTACTATAAACCAATTTCCTTTTTTTTGAAATAGATAGAGATATTTATAATAGTACCTTGGTGGTCATCGTCCTAGCAGGTGTTGAGGGCTTTAGTTCCCTAGAAATGGAGGGATGAAGTTCAGTGGAGTTGAAAGTATGAGGATTCCTTCATTTCATAAACCTGTAAATCTGGATGATAGGGATAAGAAGAATCCATATCATCATCATCCTCATCACCTTCCCCTTCTTCTTTTTCCGGAACTTCTTCATTTGAGCTTCCTAAAAGACCTTGAATCATTCTTCTTGTGAAATTTGGGATGATGCTTTGTTGTCCCTTTTGCTCACCACACTTCAGCTGAACACATTATGAATTTGAAGAGAGACGGTAAAACACTAACAAAATTGTGAGTTTAAGAAGTAAATAGATGATGAATCCTTTTGAGTTTATTGGAATTAATTTGTTAATGAAGAAAGTGAAGGAGATTTGTGGTTTAGCGAATGGCAAGGTAATTAATACCATGTTAATTGAGTATCGTAAGTCTTGTGAGAATGCAGCAGAAATGCTCGACTGGAAAGCCAAAATTGTTAGTATACTTCATCTACACAAAGCTGCAAAATTGGTATCAAGATATGTTCTGGAAAAAAAAAAGTTCTTATGAACTTGATTTGTCACTGAAGAACATGTGCAGATGGGTCGCGGACAGAACTCCACTGAACCAAAGTCTTAGTTGCTTCTTATACACCTCCACATATCATCTCTGACTCGAACATTGACGGGAGTAAATATTCATTGCAAACATCCTTTGTGTAATGGTGTGTATGTATCCCTCTCATTCTGTAACTTTTCTGTTCTTTCATGACGTGATAAGAGAAAATACACCTCTACATAAACGGACGTTTTTGTATTGAATATTTACTCCGTTAATGGAATCAAATTTCCTGTCCAGGGAAGCATATTCTTTTGCTGAACGAAGTTAATCTGTCAACTCGGGTTTTATTCGCCTGGTAGATGATATTCTGATCCTTTATCAATTTTGTAATCTGCAGGAGGTTTTACGAGTAACACGGACACAGTTGGAGAGAGAACTGTCTTTAGAAGACATTCACAGAATACAAGATTTGCCAGCTTACAACCTATTGTATAATTAAATTAGTTTTGCTTCTAAGCTTCTTAGTATTTTGGCGGGTAATGTTTCTGTTTACAAGGAAAAAATATGTATAGTCATGGATTTTGAACTAAACAGAGGCTGCTGAGATTCATCAACCGTGTTACTTCTTACAGTCAGGCGGGCCGGCCGGTCGGTCTTGTGATATTTTATTATTGTAATTTGTAGTGTACATGCTTCAAGTTGTAGTTTGATTCATTTAAAATACCTCTCCTTGCTCTTGGGTCTCTTGCATGGGTGGAACCAGGGGGTCTAGGGGGTTATATGACCCTCGTCCTGGAATTTTCGGTGGTTATTTGTTTTTTTTTTTTTTTATATATTTTCTTTTTTTTCTTTGCTTTTTTTATTATTTTTATTTTATCATCAAAGTGAGGTAAAAAAATGTGATAACAATTCTCTTTGTAAACTAATTAAAAATAAAAAGCTATAGAAATAAAACAATTTTTTTTAGATCTTATTATAGTGGCCATAAGTTCATCATAGTTTTATCTTATCAAATTTATTAAATTTGTCTTCTCCTATTTTTTTTTTGTTGCTGGAATTAATTCTTTCAAGCTAATTAATCCTATGAACCATAATATAAGGTTTTGAATATATAATATTATAATTTATAATTTATCTATAAAAGTAATTAATCAGTTGACTAAAAATTTCAAAGTCTGATTAATAGTCTTCTAATTTAGAAAAAATTAAAATATATATATGCATTTTAACAAAATGCGTACTTTTGTTATATGTATTCAAATCACACCCAAAACACTGTATTATAGAAAAATTTCAGTTCTATAAAATATTAAACTTTTTTTTTAGTTATTTTAAAAAAAAAAAAAAAAAAAATTTATTGGTCCGCATTTTAATCAGGTCCGGAATCCCGAACCTGATCCTGATTGATATATATATATATATATATATATATATATAAAGTTATTAGACTCACAATTTAAAAATTGACAACAATTGGAATAAAATATTATAAAATACTGTAATTAGACAAAATAAATTTAAAAAAAATACTCTAAACATTAATAAATAATTTTTTTATCGATATATTTTGACCCCATGTATAAATATTCTCCGCCACTGGTCTCTTGAAACTGTTTTTCAGTCCATCATATGATTTAATATCACAACTAGATTAGGAAATTATTATTTTGGTTGGTGAATTCAATAATTATCATCTACAGTATCCAACATCTTATCACTAAAACATTATTGTTATTTTATCAACTTTGAAATCACATTCATAAGAGGAACCGACATATAAAATGAATTAGTAAAATAACGTGCCTAATACATTTAATTTTAAACAATAAAAGTATGAAAATAATAAACTAAATTATTAGAATTATTGTTTTTAAAGTTCAACTAAATTATATCAATTTCAAAATTAAAAGATATTATTATATTGATTTTAAAAGTTAAGTTTAACCTTATGTATACTACCTCCATCTCATAATAACTGTCGTTTTAGAAGAAATTTTTTTTCCCAATTATTTGTCGTTTATAACTTTCTAGGAGAATAAATTATTTACTTTCCTATATCACCCCTACCTTCTCTATTTGTCCCAAGAAATTTTTCCCTTGTATTATAGTTTTCAACTTCCCATAAAGGGATAGTAATGGAATTTCACACCAATTTTAATTAATAAATGATAGCACTAAATGACTTTCTTAATCCATGTGCATCAAGCTAAAGCGACAGTTATTATGGGATAGAGGGAGTATTTGACAAGGATGAGAGTATGTAGGAGTACATTGTTTAATTATGGAAATAAGTAGTGTGAGAAGTAAATCTGCTATTATATCATGCAAGAATTAGTTCATAATAATTAATTTCATCCTTTAACATAGAATAGATAGGAGAAGACCACCTAGAAAATATAAAAAATAATAGAAATATTTTGTACTTTGTTTGGAGTCTGACGAATGCAGTGAAATCCAACCCCTTAGTTCTCGATCCGGATCCTCTACGAGGATTTCTCTTTAAGGATCTTGTGAGAGTTTTATTATGGGGTTGACAACATATTAAAAAGGATATCCAATGGCTCATAACACTTTTTTTGTCTGTGTATAAAACGACGTCGTTTTGATAGGAATTTTTTTTTACAAGTTGATAGAAAATTAGAAGTCACCAAACACCGTTTATTTTTACCAAACAAACGAAGTAAAGTAAAAAGAGTACATTTAAAATAATATTTGAGTTGTGATGCTGATTGTCTCCGTTAGCAGTGGATTAAGAGAGATAAAATAAAACGATTATTAATAATAAAAAAAAATATAAAGGAATATGTAAATAATAATAATTGATAGGTTTAGAATATTTTCTTGGTTGACCTAGACGGACAATGATTAGAGTAAATAATAATAATATTTTCAATGGTACTGAGAGGAAACTCTTTTTATGGAACAGATAAATACAAATTATAATAATAATAATAAATAATAATATAAATAAACAAACAAAAACAATAATAAACGAAAAATAACTAAAGTCACATTGAAAACATTAACGACAATTATAACCGATATATTTATTCATTTTTTTGAGCCAAATTTGTAGTTATCCTAATATTAATAGCAAACTACGTTATTTAATATAAAAAAAATCATATACAGAATAATCAAAAAAATTAAATAATTATATGTAAAAATTAACGGCGTTTGGTGGCTTCTAATTTTTTGTCAACTTTTAAAAAAAAATTCTCATCAAAACGACGTCGTTTTGATATACAAACAAAAAAAGGAGTTGCGAGTCATTGGATCTCCTTTTTATGTGTTGTCAACCCCATAGCAAAACCCTCACAAGATCCTCACAGAGAAATCCTCGTAGAGAATTCGGATCCTTTAGTTTTGAAACCTGTTTATTTAAAAAAATTTATAAAGAAATAAAATATAATAAAATAAAGACAAAAAAAGATGTGTGAGATATCACAAATAATTGTGTGAGCTGCTATCATATAAAACGGATGTGGTTTTATGTAATTGAATAACTTCTTTTCATGTTATGTATAAAAAGATATTTTATAATTTTTCAAAATAGTGTTATTGTAAAAGACACATCACGTAATGACGTGAGAATCCTCTAAAATAAATTATAAAATTAAATAATATTGTTAAAATATTATTTATAATAACATTTTTCGATATCGACCCCACTGCACATCCGCCCATGCCCTAGATTAAATCATCAATATTATTATGTGTGTGTGGTGTAGGACGAGGGAGAAGACCTAATTCTTGATTTATAATAATCATGATTACAAACCTAATGGGCCTACTAATTTCAAATCCAATAAGTTCGGTAAATGGAGTAACTCAACTCACTTAATTCCGTCTGTTACTCACTCACCCAACCAACAAACTGGATTGGACCTCCTTTACTTCATGTATATGAAATATATATATAGAAATCGTAGTATGCGTATGTGAGAACTGTGAAAATGGAGGCAGTTGATGATGCAGGGGCCATGCTACAAGGCCAAGCAGAAATATGGAAATACATGTTACATTTCGCGGACTCCATGGCTTTGAATTCTGCTGTGGAACTCCGCATAGCTGATATCATACACTCTCACGCCCGTCCCATCACTCTCTCCCAAATCGCCTCCGGGATTGCCACCGCCTCTGACATCACCTGTCTCTTCCGCATCATGCGCTTGCTAGTCCGCAATAAGATCTTCACCGCTAACCCGCAATCGGAGGGTCAGGAGACTCTCAACGGCCTGACCCACTCTTCTAGATGGCTATTGCATGATGCCGAGTTGAGCCTCGCTCCAATGCTGCTCATGGAAAATCATCCGTGGCTACTGGCTCCGTGGCACCACCTGAGTGCCTGCGTCAGAGAAGGTGGTATTGCATTTGAAAAGGCCCATGGCCGTGAGATATGGGACTTTGCATCCATCAACCCCGAATTCAACAAGATTTTCAACGATGGCATGAAATGTACGGCCAAGATCACGTTGGGAGCAATTATTTCGGGTAATAAAGAATTCCATCGGATCGCTGGTCGATGTGGGAGGTGGGACCGGGGAAGCAACGGCTGAGATTGTGAAGGCCTATCCACATATTAAGGGGATCAACTTTGACCTGCCACATGTCGTGGAGACGGCACCGCACTACCAGGGTGTTTCTGATGTAAGTGGTGATACGTTTTAAAGCTGTTCCTAATGGCGATGCAGTGTTCATGAAGGTAATAAGGGTTTAACCTTGCTTTTGACTCGCATCTTAATTTAGTAACGCGGAGTACATTTTTTATATATATTTTTTGTTTTATGGTAACATACATACAATTAATTTTGTTTGTTGAAACTAATAAAGAAGAGTAAATGAATTGCGAATTTGTTATCGTCTTGAAATTGATTGAGTGTTTCTAGTATAAGTTTATTTTTGAGTAGAAATCAAAATTTTGTCTTGATTATTGCTTTGAAAACGAAAATTCCTCCGTTTTTTTTTATAAAAAACTGAAATTTGTTTTTGTTACAAAAGATAAAAAAAAATTACAATAAAATTAGAATTGAAATAGTACTTCTTTCAAACACCTAAAAGAAAATATATTCTAAATGGAGAAATTAAACAAAATAGTTTGAATGAAAGAAATGTATCATGTCATGGTTTTGATTTCTTTCTTTCTTTTATATTTTTGTTTTTATCTATTTTCTTTGGTAAGTTTCATTATTTCACGTACGCAACTCCTATAGCTACACTTGTTCTTTCAAACTAGTACATTTTCCTAGCTATCAGCATGCGTACGTGTTTGAAATAGTCGTCTGATAGAGATAATTAATTAGCAGTTTATATTATATTAGTGTAGTATTTAATTATTAAAATGCTTAATGGCACTTAATTTAATATATATATATATATATATATATATATATAGTCGAGCACATTACTTTCACACATGTATGTATAAAATGATTAATAATTCAGTAAGTAATATAACCATTGAAGGTTTATCACAACGTACGTACACGACATGTATCTTCATTATAGCTAAAAAAAGGAGTCGTGGTTAATTAAATTATGATTATGATTATGATATATATTATATATATATATATATATATATACACACACACACACACACAAACGCATGCAATGGCAATGGCAATTGCATGCAGAGGATAATGCATGACTGGAGCGATGAAGATTGTGTGAAGATACTAAAAAAATTGTCGAAAACCGATACCAGAAAAGAGTGGGAAGGTGATTATAGTTGACGTGGTCCTAGATGATGAAGCTGAAGCTGAAGCTGAAGCTGAAGGGGAAGGGTTATTTGACAAGACAGGTTTAGTGTTTGATCTTCTAATGATGGCTCACTCCTCGGTGGAAAGGAAAGAAGTGAGGCTGAATGGAGGAAGCTGCTTCAGGAAGGAGGCTTTGCCAAGTATAACATCATTAAAATTCCATCTTTCTTATCAATCATCGAGACCCATCCAGAATATATAGAATGATCGATCATATATAATATGATATCCATGTTAGAATATTTTATTTCCTTATGTGGCCTCTACTATTTATGTAATTATTGGGCTTATATATTGTATTAATTTAATCACTTTATTTATGGGTTTGGTAATTAATTATGTGGCCTATAAATAGTATTCTTAATAGTATTTGGCATAATGGGCCCTAGAGTTTCATAATCTTGATGGACGATTTTGACCCTTAGCTATTCTATAAATAAAACAGTTAGGGTTTGGTCCCAATTGTCGTCTCAAGAATTTTATTTACACACCTATACATCCATCCTAAGATTGAGAGAGGCAATTGAAAACCTTCACCCTTAAGCGCATCGGAAGCGTGATACATACAAGATGACTTCTCTCAATTCATGTAAGTACTTAATAATATTATGATTATTGATTTTATTTTATTCTATGCAATAACACGTTCCTGTATAATTTATTTAACATCTGGTATCAGAGTTATAGTTACGTTATTGTATAGAATAAATTAATTACGTTGTTATGCTAAATTTTTTTAATTCTAAATATTCTCTTTAATTGGGATGATGTACAATTGTTTGGTATGTTCCCATGAATATGAGTTTTCGAACCGAAGGTATATGCGATTTTTGTGAAAAGGGATCATGCATTACTGCCTGCAATTGAATACTTAGTTACGCTACCAAAATATTTTTATAAAGGATGTTTAATATTTTATGATTATTTTAATTCATATCATACTAAACATATATATTGCAACCTTTTATATCTACTGTGCTTGTAAATTGTCATATATTCTTTCTGATGGTAACTACTGGTGATCTATCATGGGTGGAACCAAATAATTTATGGATTGGAATTTGCTCTCCACGCATTTAGCTTATTGTTAATTCCAAATATTGTAATAAATTTATTAGTCATTCTGACTATAAAATATTATCAATTCATCATGTATTTAGTTTAAAATTAACGTGATTATTTTATAATCAATTCATGTTCATAATTATATATTTTAATTTTAAATTTTGAACATGATGTGATATATTATTAGGTCTTTTAAGTGTTATATGTAAATTTTAAATAATGTTAATTTTCAAACTTGATTAATATGTTTAAAGAAAATTGAGTTTGATCATAATAATTTACGTATATGCATGACTCTTTTATTGTTAAAATTAATAATCAGCCCAACGGAGGATTATTAATTGAAATAATTAAAGATTAAGAAAAGTCACATAATGTTACATTTAATAAATAAAGATTTTAATTTTACCTAACGGAAAAATTAGAATTAGAATTTATTAAATGGAATTTTATTGCATAAGTAACATGTTTATTTTGTTTCTGCCCAACGATGATGCGTGGATAAATGTGTTTTGCATTATTTTATGGGAATATTATTAGTATATTATTAATTGGACCAACGAAAAATTAATAATTATGCACCAACGTCTCATTAAAATCTATTTTTTTGGGTGTTGTAAATAGATTTTATGTAACTAACTGCTTGCCCTACAGTTGGTTTTATTATGATTAATTATTAATTATTGTTGTACATTGTGGATTTCTTTTAATTTTTTTTGTAAGCATGTTTATGAGCTTGATTATGTTTCGACATTGACTCCAACTAGTATTTCTGGGTATCTCTCTGGAATTGAAATCTTGAATGAAACTAATTTTACTACTTGAAAAGTGTAAGTGAAATTGTTCTCGGCACTATGATTTTGGACTATGCACTACGATGGGATCATTCTGTTCCACTTACAACTACTAGCTCAATTGAGCAAAAGGTTATTTATGAAAAGTA
>CM029012.1:99534794-99658557 GCA_016801055.1 Panax notoginseng | reverse complement strand
GGTGGACCCCACAACGGAATATGTCGGATTGAGAAACCGACAGAATTATCTTTCATAAAAATAACGGCTGAGGTGTTACCGTTTAAAAATCGTTTTAAAACTGTTGAACTACTCGGTAGTAAAAGTACAGTAATACGCGTGGTTGCATAGTAGCACACGGTATTGATTATTGATGCTTACGTGAGAAGTCACTCAGCTATACTCAATTATTGCTACAGTATTGCTGCATCATATCTCTTAAATTATTGTCATAGTATCATCTGTATATATGGTTATATTATTAAATCATAATTGAGACGTTGTGGTAAGTTTGTTATTTTATGGGGGGCCATATGTCATCATCTAAGTGTTCTTCGTCAATAGTAATTACCGTCGTCAATAGTATTTACCTTGGTCAATAGTAATTACCTTCGTCAATAGTATTTACCTTGGTCAATAGTAATTACCTTCGTCAATAGTATTTACCTTGGTCAATAGTAATTACTTTCGTCAAATAGTAGTTGTCCCTTCAATATTACCAAGAGTCATTTGACCCTTCGTTAAGACCAAGAGTCATTTGACCCTTCGTTAAGACCAAGAGCACCCTCAGTTTTTCTATAAATAGAGGCCAGGGCTTCATTATTTTTCACGAATTCATTCAAGCTATAGAGAGAGAAAGTATAGAGAGAATAAGAGAGAGAGAATAAAAGTATTCTGCTACATCACTTTTCCAATATCCAGTTCTTTTTAAGGTAGGGAATATTATTTCTTTATATTCATGAAGAGAACTTCTGTTATTCCATTCGTTATTATTCTGTTGGAATAACAGTATACGCGGTCTACCCTATACTTGGTGACATTCTTCTATTATTCTGTTGAACATCCTGTCTGTGTGTTTTACACCGGACCTGGTTCCGTTTATTATTCTGTTGGAACATCCTGTCTGTGTGTTTTACACCGGACCTGGTTGTTTTTTATTATTATTCTGTTGGAACATCCTGTCTGTGTGTTTTACACCGGACCTGGTTCCATTATTTATTATTCTGTCGGAATATCCTGTCTGTGCGTTTACGCCGGACCTGGTTCCATTATTTATTATTCTATTGGAATAACCTGTCTGTGCGGTCTATCGCATGCATGGTGATTTCTTTTGTTATTCCATTCTTTATTGTACTCAGTTGGTTAAGTTTTGACTTCTATACTCCATGAAATTTGTGGAATATCCTTGATAGTTGCGTTTCATCCAGTATCTTTTCAAGAAAATATTCTTCTAAGCATTCTTGAATTTTACTCCACAATGCAGTATCATGTTGACAATTTGGACGTTGTTAATTCCTGGATAAATTAATTCTTGAACTTGTTTTATTGAATTCTTATATCATTGTCATCATCCTCATGTTTATAAAATGTTGAAAGTCATCTGTGGCCTGTAGTGCATAGATGGACTTGGTATGATTATGACCAGGGATTATTCGGTATAATCATGACCGTAATGTTACAAATGATGTGGTAAAAGTCCTCATTGGCCCGTAGTGCATTGATGGACAGTTGTTGGCATGATCATGACCATTAATGAATACACGAATATCCTTGGCCGTAGTGCAGGGGTGATTCGATGATGTGGATTATTTTATTAAGCTGAGTCTCAGCGATCACAGTGTTGAAAAACTTTTTAAATCATAAAAGATAGTAGAGTTTATTTTCTACTTGACTCTTTTAATGGATTGCTTGTTCCGCTACAGTTAAACTTGATGTCTATTATATTTTATCAGTTTAACATTGTTGAAGGCTAATGATAATTTATTCTGCATTATCTTAGTCATAATATTTCTTACTGGGCTAGTGGCTAGTTGAGCTCACCCTTTCTTTCACTGTTCTCTTCAGGAAATGAGAACGTAGCTGGGGCAAGTCGGGGAACGGGAGTGATGGTCCGAAGATAGTATTAGTTAGTAGTCCTCACTATTCTATGTAATGGTGTGTTAATAAATGTAATGAGGACTCCTTTTGAGTATGAATACTCTCTAGAAGATAATATTTGTATTCAAACTCACAGTTTATGTTTTGTCGTATTGTACACGACAGTTGTATTATAAGTTGTATTTGTATTCTGTACTATGTATCTGACGACCCAAGATGGGTGATGTATACCTAATTTTGGGGGCGTCACAGTTGGTATCAGAGCTTAGGGATATGATCCCTGGCTAAGATGTGAGAATAGAACTAGGGGGAGAGACGGGGAATTCCTTCGCTAGTAGTATGACATACCTAAGTTTATTTGCATGGTATTTAATTGGTCGGTCATAATATAAGGATAATATATGACATATCAATTAATTTTATTTTTGTGGCAGTATCTGAAAATGGCATCTGAGAATGTTGAGAATAGCAATGGAGCACAGACGACTGTTGATTCACCACATATCAATAATCAGGATAATGTGCATCAGGAAGGTGTCAATCCTCATGCAAACAACAACACTGACCAAATGATGAATGATCAAATGTTCAGAGGCTTTATGCAATTCATGCAACAACAGGTGAAAGCGGCTCCTGTCCACAACGTAGGTGGAAATACTGGAAACTCTCAGGCGGTCACCGCTAAACAGTTTAAGGAGCTGGGACCACCGGAGTTTAAGGGAGAACCCAAACCACTTGTAGCTGAAACATGGATAAAGCAGATCACCAAGATATTTGATGTCTTGGGTTGCTCCGAGGAGCAAAAGGTTCCCTTTGCCGCCTTTATGTTGCGAGGAGAGGCAGATTACTGGGGGAATCGATAAAGCGTACTCAACCTGCCGCACTGAAGATGTCCTGGGAGAAGTTCCAAGAGCTGTTTAACGACAAATACTTTCCGAGAGTATTCGTCACATGAAGGAGGTGGAGTTCATCAAATTGGAGCAGAATAATATGACCGTGTCGCAGTACGAGGCAAAATTTGCGGAGTTATCCCGGTTTGCGTCCCACCTGGTGGATAATGAAGAAAGAATGACGCGGATGTTTTTAAGAGGTTTGAAGCCGGAGATACGTCAACATCTTGTTTCTCATAAACTGTGTTTGTATTCAGATGTTGTAAATAGGGCTCAGTTGGTGGAGCGCGATAACGAGACAACGCAACCAAAAGAGAGCAGCCGGCAAAATGATAATACCAGTGAGAGCAGTCATCGAAGCGGTGACAACAAGCGTGGAGGAATCAACAGGCCAGAAATGGTAACCACTTCGGTGGTAATCAGGGCCAAAACAATAAGAATGGACATTTCAAGAAGAGGAGATTCAACAATGATGGAAAGACGTCAGCACCAGCACCTGTCGTTAAGGAAGGAGAACGACCACCTATCATATGTTTCAAATGCGGAGGGAGGGGGCACATCAGTCCAAACTGCGCGATGCCGTCCAAAGCATGTTATAATTGTGGAAGAGAAGGTCATTTAGCCCGATTTTGTCGTTTACCGAAAACAAATTCAGCTAGGATGGAGGCACCAAAAGCCGTCCCAGAAAAGTCAAAACCGGTTGTGCAAGGGAGAGCGTTTGTTGTGAACTCCCAGAGAGCAAGGAACCCGAATGAGGTCATCACGGGTAAGCTTATTATAAACTCTAAAGAAGTTTATACTTTATTTGATACCGGTTCAACCCATTCTTTTATTTCTCCTACTTGCGCTCATCGATTAAATTTGATTCCGAGAAATTAGACTTTGACTTATCTGTGGAAACTCCGTTGGGAGAAACCTTCATTACCTCCACTGGTTATAAGTCTTGTTTGGTTCAAGTTGGTACCCACACATTACCTATCGATCTGATTTCATTAAAAATACTTGCATTTGACGTGATTCTAGGGATTGATTGGTTAACTACTCATTATGCAAAAATTGATTGTTTTCGTAAGGTTGTTAGCTTTCATATTCCTAATCGACCTATTATGCGAATTCAAGCAACCAAACCATTAAAATCAATCGCTGTCATCTCAAGCCATAAAGCTATTCGTTTATTGAAAAACGGATGTCAAGCTTTCTTAGCTCATGTCACAGATCTAAACAAAAATACGTCAGTTTTGAATGATATTTCTTGTTAATAAATTCCCTGACGTTTCCCTGAAGAACTTCCTGGCCTACCCCCAGAGCGTGAAATTGAATTTTGTATCGATCTTGAACCGGTACAAAACCCATTTCCAAAGCCCCATATCGAATGGCTCCTATTGAACTTCAGGAGTTAAAGATCCAACTGCAGGAATTGTTAGACATTGGCTTTATTCGTCCTAGTACTTCTCCTTGGGGAGCTCCTGTTCTATTCGTGAAGAAGAAAGATGGAAGTATGCGACTTTGTATTGATTATCGGGAGTTGAATCATGTCACCATCAAAAATAGGTACCCATTGCCACGTATTGATGACCTGTTTGACCAGTTGCAAGGAGCACAATTCTTTTCAAAGATCGATCTTCGTTCTGGATATCATCAGCTGAAGGTTAGAACTGAGGATATTCCAAAGACGGCCTTCAGAACTCGGTATGGGCATTATGAATTCTTAGTTATGTCTTTTGGATTGACTAATGCTCCTGCTGCCTTCATGGATATGATGAACAGGGTATTCAAGGAATATTTGGATCACTTTGTGGTCGTCTTTATTGATGACATCCTTATTTATTCCAAAAGCCGTGAAGATCATGAGCAACACTTGAGGCTGGTACTCCAAAAGCTTCGTGAATACAAGCTTTATGCCAAGTTGAAGAAATGCGAGTTCTGGCTGGAGGAGGTAGCATTCCTTGGGCACGTAGTATCAAGTCGTGGAATATCGGTTGACCCGGCAAAGATTGAAGCTATTCAAAGCTGGGAGCAACCTAAATCAGTGACCGAGGTACGTAGCTTTCTTGGTTTAGCTGGTTATTATCGGAGATTCGTGGAAGGATTTTCTCGAATCGCTACTCCATTAACTCAGCTGACTCGGAAAGATACAAAGTTCGGTTGGAGCGAAGAATGTGAGCAGAGTTTTCAAGAACTCAAGAGGAGACTCATTTCAGCACCTGTTCTAACAATACCATCTGGCTCGGAGGGATTTGTCATCTACAGTGATGCTTCGAGCAAAGGGTTGGGATGCGTTCTCATGCAACATGGAAAAGTCATAGCCTATGCATCAAGACAACTCAAGGAATATGAGAGGAATTATCCTACTCATGATCTAGAGTTGGCAGCTGTTGTCTTTGCACTTAAAATTTGGAGGCATTACTTGTATGGGGAGAAAGTGGAGATCTTTACGGATCATAAAAGCCTCAAATATTTCTTCACTCAAAAGGAACTCAACATGCGACAACGACGTTGGCTTGAACTGTTGAAAGATTATGATCATACCATTCAATACCATCCTGGAAAAGCGAACGTGGTAGCTGACGCATTGAGTAGAAGATCATATGCGGGTACAAGTGCAATATTAACAACGCAAAGGCCCATTTTGTGTGACTTGCAAAGGATGGAGATAGAGTTGAAGACTCCAGGGACCCATGTGATGATGGCGAATATACGAGTAGAACCGACTTTAATCGATAAAGTTAAACTGCTCAAGCTACAGACCTGGAGCTGATGCGTATGAGAGAAGAAAGTGCAAGAAGGTGTTATGCCGGAAGCAAGAATCGATGAAGAAGGAATACTTCGAGTCAACTCCAGACTTTGTGTTCCTAACAACCCTGATTTAAAGTATGAAATCATGATGGAGGCGCACAACACACCGTTTGCAATCCATCCTGGAAGTACCAAAATGTATCATGATCTTCGTCATACATTTTGGTGGAGCAATATGAAGAGAGAGATAGCGTTGTTTATCTCAAGGTGTCTAACTTGTCAACGAGTCAAAGCGGAGCATCAAGTACCAAAAGGTCCATTGCAACCACTTGAAATTCCAGAATGGAAGTGGGAGCACATTACCATGGATTTCGTTACCGGTCTTCCTAGGGTTTCTCAAGGTATTGATGCGATTTGGGTCATTGTTGATAGATTGACCAAGTCTGCTCATTTCTTACCGATACGAGAAACTTATACACTTGAACGTCTTGCTCGTATGTACATAAACGAGATTGTAAGACTGCATGGTATGCCAGTATCCATAGTTTCTGACCGAGACCCAAGATTCACTTCACGATTTTGGGTTAGTTTACAAAAAGCTATGGGCACGGAGTTACGATTTAGTTCAGCATATCATCCTCAGACGGACGGACAATCAGAGAGGACTATTCAAACTCTTGAAGATCTATTAAGACTCTGTGTCTTTGACTTCAAAGGAAGTTGGGACAAGTTCTTACCATTGGTGGAGTTTTCCTACAACAACAGTTATCAAGCAAGTATTGGCATGGCTCCATTCGAAGCATTGTATGGAAGAAAATGTCGTTCTCCAGTATGCTGGGATGAGGTGGGCGAAGCAACGTTGTTGGGACCGGAGTTGGTACGTATGACTACAGAAAAGATTCAAACGATCCGACAACGTATAAAAACCTCACAAGATCGACAAAAGAGTTATGCTGATCTTCATCGAAAGGACGTGGAATTTGATGTAGGAGATCATGTGTTCTTACGTGTTGCTCCATGGAAAGGAGTTACAAGATTTGGAAAGAGAGGAAAGCTAAATCCTCGATTCATCGGTCCATTTTTAATCCTCGATCGAGTAGGAACTGTGGCTTATAGACTCGCTTTACCGCCAAGTATGTCTCGTGTTCATAACGTTTTCCACATATCCATGTTACGCAAATATGTGGAAGACCCGAACCACATTATTGAGTTAGAACCGGACGAAATAGCGGAGGATTTGACGTATGAAGAAGTTCCTGTTCAAATCTTGGATAAGAAGGAACATATTCTACGCTCCAAGGTTATACCTCAAGTCAAAGTTTTGTGGAGAAACCACGATGTTGAGGAAATGACTTGGGAGTTAGAATCTGAAATGAAATCAAGGTATCCTTACCTCTTCGACATACCAGGTACGTACCCTAATTTCGAGGGCGAAATTTCATAAGAAGGGGAGGTTGTAAGACCCCAATTTTTATAAATAAAGATGAATTTTCTATAAATATCATTTTTGAATATTATGGAGTTAATTTGATATAATGTTATAGTTGTGGGTAATATTTATAAATTTTGCAAAGTAAGCAAGTTGTTATAAAATATTCGTTTGGTCGGAGAATATTCTTTTTGTCGAGGAATATTCGTACGACGGCACAATCATTGGTGGACCCCACAAAGGAATTATTGTCGGATTGAGAAAACGACAAAAATATTTTATTAAAAATAACGGCTGAGGTTTTACCATTGTTACTGTTGAACTACTCGGTAGTAAAAGTACAGTAATACGTGTGGTTGCATAGTAGCACACGGTATTGATTATTAATGCTTATGTGAGAAGTCACTCAGTTTGATTCAATTATTGTCAGTTAATAATATGAATTATTTAGCGATAATGACGTTTTGTTTTATTCGTATTATTAACGTAATAAAACAGAAACATCTTTTTATATAAAACAGAATACTTTATTAAAGTTATTCTATAAATAGAATATATTATATTTTATTTAAAAGATTTTTCTTTAAATATGGACCGTCAGATTAAAGTAATCAATCTGGACCGTTCATGGATTAGTTACTATGCATTCTATTTTTCTATAAATAGCAGCTCATTCCTTCATTATTTCTTAAGAATTCACTGAACTCTAGAGAGAGAAGCTATAGAGAGAAACTATAGAGAGAGAGAAGAAGAGTATTCTGCTACTTAACTACTTTCTTACTTCATCTCTTCTTTAAAACGGTAAGGGGTGTTATTCTTTCTTATTCATGAAGAGAACTGTTGTTATTCTATTTCTTATTATTCTGTTGGAATAACCTGTATACGCGGTCTACCCTATACTTGGTGACATTCTTCTATTATTCTGTTGGAACATCCTGTCTGTGTGTTTTATTCCGGACCTGGTTCCGTTTTTATTATTATTCTGTTGGAACATCCTGTCTGTGTGTTTTACACCGGACTTGGTTCTATTTTTATTATTATTCTGTTGGAACATCCTGTCTGTGTGTTTTACACCGGACCTGGTTCCGTCTTGTTATTATTCTGTTGGAATATCATGTCTGTGTGTTTTACACCGGACCTGGTTCCATTATTTATTATTTATTATGATCAGGGATTATTCGGTATAATCATGACCGAAATGTTATAAATGATGTGGTAAAAGTCCTCATTGGCCCGTAGTGCGTTGATGGACAATTGTTGGCATGATCATGACCATTAATGAATACACGAATATCCTTGGCCGTAATGCAGGGGTGATTCGATGATGTGGATTATTTTATTAAGCTGAGTCCCAGCGATCACAGTGTTGAAAAACCTTTTAAATCATAAAAGATAGTAGAGTTTATTTTCTACTTGACTCTTTTAATGGATTGCTTGTTCCGCTGCAGTTAAACTTGATGTCTATTATATTTTATCAGTTTAACATTGTTGAAGGCTAATGATAATTTATTCTGCATTATCTTAGTCATAATATTTATTACTGGGCTAGTCGGGGAACGGAGTGATGGTCCGAATGATAGTATTAGTTTGTAGTCCTCACTATTCTATGTAATGGTGTGTTAATAAATGTAATGAGGACTCCTTTTGAGTATGAATACTCTCTAGAAGATAATATTTGTATTCAAATTTACAGTTTATGTTTTGTCGTATTGTACACGACAGTTGTATCAGTAAGTTGTATTTGTATTCTGTACTTCGTATCTGACGACCCAAGATGGGTGATGTATACCTAATTTTAGGGGCGTCACATTAATGAGAATTAATCAAACCTAGGTAGGAATTTTTAGATTTGACTCTACTCCATTACACTTTCCCTCCAATTTTATGTAATACACAACTTATTTGATTGAATTATTTTTTTAGTAATGATCAAAATATGTTAATAGATTGTTGATAATATTAAGATCAATCATATAAAAAATTAAAATCATAAAAAATATTTTTAACGTTAAAAGTTTGAAATAATTTTCATTCATTGAAATTTTGATGAAAAATTAACATATTCATTAAATGGTTTAAAAGTGTGGGATTATAGTTTTATTTTTGAAACATCTATGCTATTTAATATAATAAATTAATATTATATTATCCATAACTATAAAACTAATGTATATTAAATAAAATTAGAAAAAATGTGTAATGGAAGCAATTTAAATTTGGAATATTTAGAACACATATTTATATGCATACCGCCCAAACAACCCCCAATTCAATAATTTATATGCATACCAGCCAAACAACCACCCCAATTGACCTCTGAATTGATTGGAGTGTTGAAAATTTGAGCACCACAATTAAAAGATAACGTTAAATTTTATATTGAAGTTCACACCACAAGATCGGGCTACAAAAGAAAATGAGGGTGTGAAAGCAATTTTCTTCGCAGACGTAGTACATACTTGTCCCTATCTATTCTAGCTCCACCGCGACCGGCCGGTGGAATTGAAATTTTTATAAAATTTTATACTCTTAATATGTAGTAAAAAATAGAATCGCAATACTGGTCCCCAACAGCCGATTGGCCAAGACTTATTGATTGTAGGCTTAAAACTGTTGATGCCTCTTCACTTACATTTCACATTTTTTTTTTTTTTTGAATTAGTTATTCCTGACTCATAGCTTTGCTTTCGAATTGGTCTTGGGACCTGTACGTACCGTTGATAAGTGACATGGTAGTAAAGGATTCTGTCACATTAATTTTCGCAAGGAGAGACCATTATCGGTAAGATATGTCTTCAATAATTCGGCAAGGAGCAAGCCAAGTTTTGGGTCCTTCAACTTTCGTTTGTTCATGCAGATGAAGTCTTGGCCTAACAATTAAAACTGAGTTACTTGTTTTTTCACTTGCATACTTAATTATGAATTATATTGTGTTTTCACTTCAAAAAAAAAGGAAAAAGTTTCATAATAGTACAAGTCAATCTTTAATAATCATTTTAAACCCCACCTCAAACAAGTGATATATGTCCTATTTTCATTATGACAAAACATGTTTATAAAAAAAATAAAAGTACAAAATAATAATTGATCAAATACTTCATTAATGCACTGAGGCCGGTGATTAAAATTTACACCATGCACTAATTATATAATTTTATATTTCACTCTCATTTTTATAAATCATTATTTACTCTCCAAAATATTATTAGTGGTATACGTTTGGATTGAAGGGATGGAATAGAAAGTGAAATGATTCATTCTATTTTAGTTAGAATGAGTTATTCCATACTCTTCTTTCTTTAAGGAATAAAATTTATAAATTTGGAAGGAAGGAAGGAATAAGGATGGTTCAATCCAATTTAATCACAACTAAACACAATTTTTTTCATTCTATATGAATAAGTCATTCCATTCTCACCACACCAACTTTATTCAAACGTAGATTTAATATATGAATATGAAGCAGGGTAATGGTGAAAATGTGGACCACAAAAACAGTACAATCTGTCAAACATATATTTTAATAGTAATAGTGGTATACATAATTATAAAGTTGTAGATATATCCATCCTTATAAAAAAAATTAAAAAACTACGTACGTGTTAAAACATTCTATGTATAATATTTAGGAAATTAAATTTTTTATACAAAAAATATCGTTATAAATATATAACAACGATAAAAATTATTATTATAAAATTTATAGCTACAATTTTCATAAAAAAATATTACTTCTATTTTATATTTTGAATTTATTAGTTTCCTAATATTTACTCTACTGGTAATAACTTATGTATGTATGTATGTTACGTTATTCAGCGTATCCTGGTGTGCCATTCACTTCACGCGGTTTCCCAACTAACTCCCCCTTCCCTTCAAATGAGAAAAAGTAAAACTATTACTAGAAAAATATTGTTTGAATTGGGGTAATAAAAATAGAATGAAATGATTTATTCTTATAGATTGAAAAAAATTTGTGTTTGATTGTGATTATAATGAAAAAAATTGTGTTTAATTTTTTTGGAGAGAAAATATATGGAATAACTTATTCCAACTAGAATGGAATGAATCATTTTAATCTTCATTCCATTCTTTCGATCCAAATGTAGCATTAGGACACTTAAACACAAATTACTATTATTGAAAATAAATAAATGAATAACCATATGTATAATAGTGTTTCAAAAAATCTTTAATGAAATTCATAGATCTTCTATATATTTAATTAAAAAGAATATTAGTAAAAGATAATTTCTGTGAAAGTAAGTAGTTTAAAAAAATATTTGGGATTATATGTTTTTTAAAATTTAATATTATTTTGGACTATTTAATTCTTTGATGAGGAACTATTAATTTCTTAATGTGAGACTATTAATCTCATAAAATGAGAGGGATTATTAATCTAACATTCATCATATGATTATATAATTTCTCATAAATAGCCTTATGAATGACAAAAATAATCCACGATTCTGTTTTAAAGATCATTAATTCTCAATTATGGAATAAAATAGCGTGCCGGAAATAGTATTAAATTAAGACAAATAAATTAATTTCAAATATACTTTTTACAAATATATACTCCCTCCGTCACTAATTATTTGACGTTTTAGAGTTTTTTATTTGACATTTGTTCAAATCTAGGAGAATTAATGATAATTTTTTCAAAATTACCCCATTACTCTGCCTATTTTTTTTTATACTTTTAACTCTTTCTCTTTCTTTATCTAAAGAATTAGATACGTTTTTTATGAGGATGAATGGAGAGAGAGACCAATGAATAAATGAGGCATTAGAGTTTTTTTAGGAGATAATTATGGAAAAATGTGTGAGATAAAGTATGAATAACTATAATAAATGATGATTTAAGGGTATTATAAATAATTGAATATTATATTTAATATTTTTTTATTATTATCTTAATATTTGTGTCCATTTTTAAAATATTAAATGATTAGGGACGAAGGGAATATGAGCTTAGACAATTATACGAGTAGATGAATGGTTCGTTAGATTTAGTGAATACGAATTAATCTAGGGGGATATTTTTTGTTGACGTTGTTAGTGACATTATTATTATTATTATTATTTTGGTATTTTTTTTGTAGTACCTCTCAAAAAATGTATAGTATTTATTTCAACTGAAATTTTTATAAAAAATAGTGTTTTAGGTGTAATTTGGATACATACGAGAAACAGAGTATGTACAGTCTGTACATCCCTGTTTCTTTCCTGTATCCAAATTACACCTAAAACATAATTTTTTACAAAAATTTCAGTTGGAATAAATACTATATATTTTTCGAGAGGTACTACAAAAAAAATACCAAAAAAAAAAATGTCGCTACTCAGTGTCAAAAAAAAAATATCGCTATTCACTTTAGTGAATACTAAGTATTCATCAGAGGAAAAAAGGAAGGCCCGACCCGATTTCAATCGGTATGGGATAACGCGACTTGATGGTTCATTGGATTCAGTAGAGGCAGATTACTAGGCAACTTCGAATGGCATTCATAGTACTTCCTTCGTTCTTTAATATAGGTAGTTTTAAGATTATATATAAGTATTAAGGTAATGATTATATAACATTAATTATAATATTAATTGTCTATATTACCCTTGTATTGAAATAAGAGATTGTTATTTATTGGACAGAAAATAATGAGAGAACCAAAGTTACCTTTAATATTTGGGATAATATTGAAAACTAAGCACTTAATGCTTACTTGAAATTCTAAAACGACTTATATTAAGGAACAAAAATATTTATCTAAAACGACTTATATTAAAGAATGGAGGGAATACAATTCTAATTACAAAAATAACCATAAAAAGTGTGTATGCCTAATTGCAGAAATAACCATAAAAAAAGTGTAATAAATACTAATAACCATAAAAAAGTGTAATAAATACTAGTAGTATCTTCAATGCGTGTTGTTAATATATATATATATATATATATATATATAGGAAAGATAATTTAACCGTTTTAACTAAGTTTAGGTAAAGTTACATTATAAAACGGCGCAATTTTATATAAAAATTATAATTAAATTTTTTTAAATATAAAATTCGAAAATGAAAAACTCAACTATTGGAGTTACAACTACGTTATTTTACCAAGTAACATTAGCCAAACTTAGCTAAGGCATGACTTCAAATATAAATATATTTTAATTTATTTATCTATTATTTTATATATATATATATATATATAATAATAGATAAATAAATTGAAATATTTTTTTTAAAAAAAGTTAATTATTATGGAGTGGAGGAACTATATAGATATAGATAGAGTAGATAGAAAGCTACATTGTTTTTTAAAGAAATTTAGATGTATTAATTGATTATTCTTAAATTTTGAAGGAGAGATTAATTTTTGGCCAAACTTGGAGGATAATTTTATCGTTAGCGCTTGAAAAAAAATTTACACTGATATACGCCCTCATCTGCAAGAAGAAATTAAAAATATAGTGTCTGTAACTTTTCCTTGATTGGACGGACTATTCTGTTAGGGGTCGATATATATAATATATATATATATATATGTATGTATGTATAGTGTGACAATTATATTTGTGTATACGAGTTGTATGTGACCGTAAGTTTTTGTCCGTTTCGTCTTTTGTTGGAAAGTTTTTTATTCCTTTTCGTCAGAAAATATGGAGTTTCCGTTGAGGAAATGATCATGTCGGGATAGAAATTTTTCTGGGTCTCAACTCAAAATATACTACTACTACTACTACTACTATCTTTTGGAGTAATTGGTTATACGTGTCTGTCTATAGTTTAAAACTTTCCCACGAATTTCTCATTAATCTTTTGGGGTTTTCTCTCTCATCTCTTGCGCGAGAATCGGGAGGGTTTTCTTGGGATTTCGATGCCCATACGTCATTTATGGCGTAGTATAGTTTTGATTCACTTTGAATTGTCGCGACTCTTAATTCAAGTAAAGTCTCAATTCTGGATTGCGTTTGAGTTTTCTTTCATATCTTATTTATTAGTACAGTTTTTCCTTAGCGAGAAAATCCCCTCGGAGGCCGGAGTTTCTGGCCACCGGGAAAAGGGTATTAATTAGGAAAATAGTAGTGTTTTCTTTTCTTTTTGTCAACAGTCATTATACAAAGTCTTGGAGAGAGATTTTTTATTTTATAAATTTAGGTGTCCATACGTAAATAAATAGAATTCTTGTAAGACTAATTTGCTTCTCTCGCTCTCTCTCTCTCTCACAGGGAAAGAAATCCCGTTAATATCTCTCTCCCTCTCCCATCTTTTTATCTCTTTCTGTCTCTGATTCTCCTCTGCTCTGTGGGCTTCGTCTGTTTTCAGGGTTAGGAGAGGGGGAAACAGTAAAACCTCTGTCTCTCTCCTCATCTCTCGGTCTGAAATCATGATATTGGACAAAGGATCAATGCAATCAAACCTGGAATGTTTTCTGGATTGCACAACACCCGTGGTCCCATCCCAATTTCTTCCCAAGGTTTGTCTTTTTTACTTTTTAATATGTTTCTTGAGCAAATATAATTTAATGTAACGCATGGGTATTTTCACATTTTTTTAGTAATATGTGAATGATTGTTGTTATATAGTTTTTTATGATTGATGTATTTATTTTTGTTATTAATTTAGAGTGAGATCAGAAACCTTAATAGACTTTGGCATCCTTGGGAGAGAGAAAAAGTTGATTTCTTTACCTTGGGTGATCTCTGGAATTGTTATGATGAATGGAGTGCTTATGGGGCTGGTGTTCCAATCAGCTTAGACAATGGAGAGACCCTGGTCCAGTACTATGTGCCTTATCTATCTGCAATTCAAATCTTTACCAGCAATCCATCTTTCAACTCTCTAAGGTATCACTTTCGTTCTTGACATATTCAATTGTATGGTACATACTGCCAAACATATTGAATTACTAGTTGAATACCTCAAGGGGTTTTTGTTGTGATTGATTTGCATTCATTTATTGCTTCCAAGGTCTATAAATTTAACATGAACTTGCTTGAAAATCAGTCGGAATTTGTCAATTATTTGATGGTTTTCCAGTATTTAAAAGTTATAATTGAAATGATCAGAAATATGTTTACCTGTTTTGGGCCTTAATGCTTGTTGAATATTAGTCTGGGGACTTACATAGTTGTGAATATGGTAATATAGAATTTGATCACGGCATTGATTTTTTTTTGTTTTTTTTTTCATTCTATCATGTTTGCTGTTTAAAGAATGCTGTGATGGAATCAGTATTATGCAATGTTTATATAGGGAAGACGCTGACTCGGTGAGTGAGACGAGGGATTCTCTTAGCGATTCATTCAGTGACGAGAGCGAGAGTGAAAAACTGTCAAGGTGGGATGGATGTTCCTCCGAGGAGGGGATGTTTGAACAAGAGAGCCTCTGGCATCAGAATAATAGATTGGGGCACCTTTATTTTCAGTACTTTGAGAGATCAACTCCTTATGCAAGGGTCCCTCTCATGGATAAGGTAACTTTTCATCAGTTCATGTTATTCTTGTGCACGGTGAAAAGCTTACTTGTAGCTCCTTATGTTCTTACTTCTATTGGCATTTCATAATTTTTTGATTTTATTTTAGTCTTTCTTTAATTTGTTGCTTATGAAATGATAATGCATTAGGATCTTTGAGAAGTTATGGATTTGTAAGAATCATATGAAATTAGAATCAAGATAGGCATCTGATAAAGATCTAGCAATACTTTTGACCGTGGAATTTGGATTAACCAACTTATTTTTACCCTTATCTTGTCTAAATTATTGGTTCTGTCTATTGTATATCATCTTTATTCTATTCTCCTCTGTGTGTGTTTGTGTTTTTAGGCAAATTAATAAGAAACCCCTCTTTACCCTTTATGCTTATCAAATAAATTATTGTGTCCCCTGAGCATATGTTCTTGCCTTTTGACGCTTTCTTTAACGCTAGTTTTAGAGAATTAAAAACTTGATTCCACATGAAACATGAGTTAGCATTGAGATGACAGAGACGGTTATGCTAGATATATTATTGTCACAAATTTTATTTGATTTCAGATAAGTGGATTATCTCGAAGATACTCCGGATTAATGTCATTAAGAAGTGTAGATCTCTCACCAGCTAGCTGGCTAGCAGTTGCATGGTATCTTACTGTCTTCCTCTGTCTTTTTACCTGAATCCCCTCTTTTATTTGATCTTGCAATTCGGTTAGTTAATACTTTTTTTTGGTTAAAAGAATCAACAAACATTTTTACAGCTATACTGCAACCTCCTTGTTTGTAGAAAAAAATTCTTACTATTTTGAACAAAAGTACTTTACACATTCCCAAATTTAAGTGATGTGTGGTTGCCTTTAAAAAAAATTAACTTATTTTCCCAAGAATTAAATATAGGGAACAAGGTAAAGGCATTATTGATGTGAATGATATTTCAGGTACCCAATTTATCATATCCCCATGGGGAGAACCATAAAGGATTTGTCCACATGCTTTCTTACATACCACACACTATCTTCTTCTTTTCAAGGTATGATCTTGCTCCATATGCATGACTTTGTTTATATTCTTTTTTCTTTTTCAATTTTGTCCTTAATTTTCCTTGAATCTATGCTTGATAATACACGTTTCTGATTTATATATCAACGGACAGATTTGGATCTTGACGATGAAATGGGGAGAATTGAAAGGAAGAGAAAGGAAGTGGAGGGCATCTCTCTCCCTCCATTTGGATTGGCCACCTATAAGATGCAAGGAACTGTGTGGGTCTCCAGCAAGAATAGCCGGGACCAAGATAAGCTGAGCTCGCTTTGGAGTGTAGCAGATTCTTGGCTAAAGCAATTGAGGGTCCAGCACCATGACTTTAACTACTTCACGGGGATTCGGCGCGGCTGATGTTAACCTCACACTCCTGACATTCACTTGAACCACCCCCCAAAAAAAAGAAGAGAATTGTATATACGTTACTGATATATCTCTCCCCTTTAGACCATATCCATGGGCGTATTCAGAGTCGACTTACTCGTCCTTGTGTTTTTATGAAGAGTTAGTTTGCTAGGGAGAGTTGATCCGAAATGCCTCGAGAGTTTATAGAAACAGATGTAATAGAGAGAGCCAGAGGAAGAGAGAGAGAGAGAAGGCAATGAATGGGCTTTCTAGCTGTGAAAGTTTTCGGTTGTGTTTGTATGTACTCGTGGCTATAATGAAGTCCCTCCCTGTACACGAGAGAATGCTTGCTGGCTTTGCACAATTCTTCCTTGGTTTATATACAAGTGATATTGGAGTAATGAAGGAATTTACAAGGCTGTGTGGTGCGCATACATAATTAAAACCTTTGATCATTAGTCTTGATAAAAAATTGGTTAGAAGCTTTCTCATTGTTTTGTGTTTTTGGCTGATGAATGTAGAAGCGGTCAACGTATTCTGAGTTTTACAAGTTTTAGGTAAAAAGGAGGAGAGAATGGTTTGGTAATTTGTGAATTTGTATTGAGGGTCATAACAAATTTCATAATCTTAATGATCTCTCAATTACAATATTAATAAACTTGTATCACATAAACAACTAACATCCAT
Source organism: Panax notoginseng (assembly GCA_016801055.1). Lineage (NCBI taxonomy): Eukaryota > Viridiplantae > Streptophyta > Magnoliopsida > Apiales > Araliaceae > Panax > Panax notoginseng. Next base: position 99,641,051 of record CM029012.1, on the reverse strand, counting down.
AAGGCCTCACTGTAAAAAGGTAAGAAATAATAGAAGCCCTACTTGAATCCCAAACTACTTGCACGTTGATCTCATTCAGGTCATTTTTAAGAAGTTAACAATTCAGATGAAAATAATTAAGTAGTATAAGAATATATATATATATACAGAACTTTTTTTGTTTTTTTTTTTAAAACAACTAATTTTTTTTTTAATATTTTATGGAACTGAAATTTTTTCATATTATAATGTTTTGGACGTGTTTTGGATACCTATACCAAAAAATGGTGGTACAGTCTGCACAGACTGTGCCACCATATTTTGTTATACGTACCCAAATCACACCCAAAACACTGTATTATGAAAAATTTTCAATTCCATAATTTTTTATTTATTTATTTTTAGTTGTTTTAAAAAAAAAACAAAAAAAAAAAGTTCAGATTTTGGTCCGGTCCGGTCCGAGAGTCCGGACCTGATCTGGACTATATATATATATATATATATATATATATATACGATCCGAATTTTAAGCTAGTCTTTTATCTGACATGCATTGTTCACCCCTTATACTATAATTGTTGGGGCATAAATATTTCGGTCCAAATAATAGGGTGTGGCGGTGTGCCATAGTCCACGCGGATGAATTTTTTTATGTAAGAATACTCAGGATATTTTACTTTGATCTAAGAATCTGAACATAAGCTATCCTTTCATCTTTACAATCACACCTTACCGGATATGTATTCGACTTCCTTCCCTAAAGAAGATTAAAGTCAATCTCATTATGGTACCTACCTAATGAAAAATTCTAGATTGGGATCAATCTCGTTAAGGTACCTACCTAATTAAAAATTTTAAATGAGGAAGGATTTGAATGAGGTGATGTGATCACTATAAATACAAAGTTATATATTAGTTCTCAAACATCCATTGTTAAATCTTATTCAGTCTGTACTTATTTTCACACCGGACGTGCTTTTAATAATTGAAACGCTAAAATATTTCTGATCTCCTCCCTCTATAATATTTTTCTCTCCTTTTTATTATTATTTTACTTCTATATGTGTTTTTAAATATGATACTGGATGTATATATATATATATATATATATATATATATATATATATATATATATAGTTAGCTAATTTAAGTAGGTTAAATTAAAATAAGAAAAATTAAGGATAAATTACATATGGGAGCCAAAGTTGCATGATTCGTTTTTGTAAATTTAATTTTTGGTCAAATGAACCATTAAGCACATGCATGGGCACGGCACATGTAACCTCCTAGTGGTTCATGGGACAATCTCAACATTTATATCTCCACTGACTTTAAGCAGCAGTATTGCATTTGACTTATTGAGTGCAAATTAATATTATTGACTTATTACTTGCAACAAATGGCCTAAATGCGGAAAGCCACTTCTGATCGAGACACACTACTTCTTCCGGCATATAAGATTTTTTATAGTTGTGTATAAATATTAAAAAAATAATTATAATATTAAATATAATATTAAATATCTATATTATTTTTGTATTGTAAAAAGATATTGTTATTTATTAGATAAAAAATAGTGAGAAAATCAAAATTATAACTTGGAGTAATATTAGAAACTAAGCAATTAATACTTACTTAAAATTCTTAACGTCATATATTAAGGGACAAAAAAACTTCTCTAAAACATCTTCTATTAAGCAGAAGTAGTACATCACAGTGATCTCAAAAGTGCAACCACCAACTTATTTATCCCCCCTCTTGGACATGAGTGCAACCACTAACCACATAATACATATACTGTACGAACTAATTATTGAAGAAATACAAAAAAAGAAATTTTAGTGCAACTACCAACAAATACATGAACATGGACATGGACGTAAGCTTGAATTCCTTTGTCCAAGTCAAAAGTATATTATATATATATATATATAGAGGAAATGATTCATAGCTTACCAATTTCAACTAGTTGCCAGTCAAAACGCGGACGGGCCTCTAAAGGGAGTAGCGACCAATATATAAGTTAATTAATACTCCACTCCCTAATTGGTTCACAAATATAAAAAATTATAAAATTAGTAGTAGACTAATATAAAAAATAGTACTTGATTAGGTAATTTGAGAGTAATAGTTGAATACGTAATTTGTTTGAGTATGAATATAATATAAACTCAATCACTATTTTTTATTTATAATTAAAAATAAGGCGATAATATGTAATTATGCTTATACGTATTTATTTTATTAATCAGTATTATTAGTGATTGAGGTTATATTATATTCATACTCAAATAAGCTTTAAATCCCTAATTAAGCCAATTTGTTATATAGATAGGACCCTCTCTTTGTAAAACTCCACCATATAATAGAATACAACAAGATTAATTTCGCCAACTTAGGCGTTAGTAAATTCCAATTTGGTGCATTAAATTGTAAGAAATTTCATTATAATTACCATATATATGTATATATATATAACATCTTAATTACAGATTTGAGTTACTTAATAATTGTCTATATACAGTAGTATACTAAGTTACTAACTAACTAACTTTTAAAGGATGTGTTGATTACGGAGAACAAGTAAGGAATCATTTTTGTATATATAACGTTAGGAGTTAAGTATTGCATTTATAGATTCTTAATTTGTTACTCTCTTTTTTTTTTTTTCATTATCAACTACTAGTCCGAACCAAACCTAACCTAAAATATTATTCCAATTATTTAGTTTAAGGCTTAAATTGTATTCCGTTCATTACTTTATAAACCCGGATAAGGACTTGATCTACCGTTTAAAGAAGAATAAAATAAAGGATATGTCTATGTCGAGGTGGAATTTTCTTATCCAAAAGTTAAGGAATAGCTAGGCCTGAATTAACATTCTTAATTAATAAACAAAATCAGTTGCAGCCATTACCCAAAATGGGGTTAACAAATCAGTAAGTGCATCTTAAACAATTACAAAAGTGTGGCTATTTGTCCTTTACAACATCAATTTTTAATTTGGGTAATTTCAACCACCTTAATTTTAGATAATTATATCTTAAATATATAGTATATTATATGTAATATACAGGGACAGAGAAAGTATAGGTCCCGTGGGGTGCCGGGCTACCATGAGATTTATAATTTTTTTTAAGCCTATGAAATTTTAATATTTTTATTTTAGGCCCCACAAGGTTTATTAAAAAAATAAAATATATGTTGATACTTTTTACTTTTTAGGATGATAATTAAAACAAGCTCACCAATCTCTAGGGTTGTTCAAATGAACCGTTTTTTTTGGTTTTTCGGATTTTCGGACCGGTCCGAACCGGTCGGTTCGGTATAAAAAAGAACCGGTCCAGTTCGGTCCGATTTTTACCGGTTGAACACCCCTACTAATCTCGTGTGGAGTACGGGTGATATAAATAATAATTTATTATATTAATAATTCAAAAAAATTTATTTGTGATTTTGGAAACATAATTATAGTAATAATTAAATAGTTTAATATTTATTCAAATAAATAATGATATATATATATATATATATATATATATATATATATGTATATATTTGAAAGTTCTTTCAATCAATTATTAAACTACATATTTGAATGAATTATTGTTAATATATTTACTTATGATTATGAAAAAATAACTATTTTAATTTTATTTAAGTTTGTAATAGAATTCTATATTAGCGTTTATATTGAAAAATTTTGCTTGAAATTCTGATCCGAATAGAATTTTGAAACTCAAGTTTTAATAAGTTTTGATTTAATTATGACAATTAATTAGGAATGAATATACTATAATTTTTCAACTACTTATACAATTATTATGTTTTAAATTCACATATATTATTAATACAATTAATCATGTGATTTGATAAAAAAATTTAATTTTAATGAATTAAATTAGTTAGGTATTAATTTAATAATAAAGTTTACGACTAATATTAATATAATTAAATCGCGTGATATGTTAAGATGTGTTTTCAACATCTTAATAGTTTAATAAAATTGTTGCAATAAAATTATAAATTATCCTATATAAATTTATTAAGATATATAAAGTAAATAAAAATATTAAAAAGAATACATGTATGTAGCAATTATTCAAATTTGTATAGAGTACTTATACTAATTTGAATAGGAAATAAAAAGATCTTTTTTTTTTATTTCTATCAAAGATAGGAATGTTTTTAAATTTGGATAGTATTTATTTGATACAAATTTAGATAGTTAAATTAAGAAAGTTGAACCAAAAATTAGTGAAATCAAATCAAATTTATGCTTTTAATTTTATAGTTGATTTTATAATAAGCTAATTACTCCAAGTATGTAAATATATATTTTGCAAGTTTAATGGAATTTTAGGATGTTAATTAAAATTTGATAAAAACCCATCCATTCGTTTCAGTTCAAGTTTTTAATTTTTTTTCATATATATATATATATATATATATATATATATATATATGTTAACGTCAAATTTCGTCTCCGGTGTGAGATTGAGTACAGGCTTGACAATGTTTAACAATGGAGGCTTTACTATTTAGTGCTCAAATATGTATTACCTGTTAATTGGAGCTAAGCCTTGTATTTATAGTTGATCTCATGACCTTAACAGCTGATCCCTCAATTGTAGTAGGACTGCTAAACATAATAGATTAATAGTTACCTATGTTTTGGTCAAATTAAACTTAATCTCCTATTCTCCTTAAAAGGAGGAAGTTGAATATAATCATAACACCTGCCTTTGGAGTTGGTATTTAAATATAGTTAGGATTAGAATCTTAACTATTCAAACTCCTTATCATACCAGACTTCATACGAATAATAAACATCTGTATGGGTCTCAAATCACCCGAACACCTCCAAACAGATCTGGCCCCGACCCAAAGGGTTCGATCATCCGACCCCGAACACCACCAATCCCTTTACTGGCTTCGGCCTATTGGACTCGACAGAACCTTCGTAAATATATGGGTTCGCATCCATAGCAAACGATTGTCATATGTACAATTTCAGCAACCAATATATCATCCGTTGATCTTATATTGGATGGTATAAATTAAGAACTTAAATTCTCTTAACGGCAATTCACTTGACGGTTCAAATTACGAACATGCCCCCAAAAGTAATAATAAAGTCAAAGTAATTAAAAATTTGGGACCCACAAACTACTTGCCGCTATAAGTTGTAGCCGTTACATAGTATGTATAGCGGCTGGCTCATTTTCCTCTCGAGAACTGCTTGCAAGGAATATGCGACTTGCTTAGCTATTTATGTTGGGTGAAATTAACCCATCGCTTAAAGTGATCAAATTAACACAATACATGGAAAAGTTTCAAAATTATAAATCAATTAGTATACTTTTGTTAGTCATAATTATATATATATATATATATATATATATATAGAGAGAGAGAGAGAGGACGAATCTAAAACATAACTCTTAAATAGTATATTTCTCTTGAATAACATATATTTATTTATAAAAATGTAACCGATGACTCCATTTATTTTTTTAAAAAATCTTCAAAATAACGAAATTTTGATAAAAATATATTATTCAAAAAAGATATACTATTTAAGATATATATTTTAAATTTGACCTCTCTCTCTCTATATATATATATTTATATACATGCAACATGTCACCCACATTAACACGAATAAGTTTACGCCGACAACTTTTTGGGACCGAAAAATTGGATTGGTTAAATTTTTTTAACTTTTTTTTTCTTTTGGCTTCCAAAAAAATTATAATATTTATTTTAACTTATTTTTTTTCTGAATTCAGGGATTTAGGTATAATTTGGATATATATATATATATATATATATATATATATATATATAAAGTATGGTTGTACAGTTTGTACAATCTTATTTTTTACATATATCTAAATTATACCTAAATTACTGAATTTTATAAAAATTTAAAATAAAATAAGTATTATAAATTTTTTTAAAAATAAAAATAAATAAATAAATAAAAAATTGGACCAATTCAATTTTCCAGTCCCAAAAAAACTGTCCTTGTAGAAGGACTCCGTGAAAACAGAAGTCAGTGGGTTCAAGAGTTATGGGACCCGCGATACCTGCAACATGTCACCCAGATTAACACAGAAGGCAGTGGGTTCATGAGTATGGAACCCACACGCATCATTCAGAGAGATTTTGAGGCCAGGAACACCGTTGGATCCGAAGATGGTCGACATTTGAGGGTCAGGATGCTCTACAAACCCAATCCCGCTGGTGGTGAGATGATGATAAGATGACAGAAGTATGATGGTGACGTGTCCCGATTGAGAGGGGTAGTGATCGAGCCCTAGGAGGAGCGAGACACTATCAACATCTCTAATTTTGAATTTTGAATTTTGAATTTTGAATTAGGTTACCAATGACCCACGAATTTACTCATGTAAGTAATTTATTTAGTATTATCCATTAACCCGATTCATTTAAAAATCATTAAGATAAATAGAAAATTTTACTCATTTAATTATGGGTTAATGGACAAATTAATTTTGTCTAACTCTAGTTGTACGTAATTCGACGTGTGCACATAATTCCTACATGTAGGATAATTAAATTAATAACTTGTTATGCTCTCCACTTAAAAAGATTATTATTAATCATTATCCATAAATGTAATTGACAATCAAAAAATGATTCTAAACATTCGCAAGAAAATTTATAGTGACAGGTTGTCATTACATGATTTCAATTAAATTAGTTAATTGCATGCATCAAAAACTAATTTGCAGATTAATTAGGAAACTTTATTATTAACAATTTTGTATGTATGAATGAAAATTACAATTTCAACATCCAGAAGAAGAAATTAAGTGTAACAATCACGCAGAAATGATCATATTTATTTCATTATATATATTAAACGACACACAATTAATATTGATTGTCTTAATTTTTTGAAACAAGTGAAGAATTGATCAACTCGAGTACCGGTTGATCGAGCTGCCTGCCATATATAACCATTATTAATGAAATAAATAAGATCCGATCGATCGATCGAGGGAGGGAGGGAGCCAGGGAGGGAGGGAGGGTGATGATGAAATATTCCATTCCAATATATTGTTAAATAAATTATACAGGAACGTGTTATTGCATAGAATAAAATAAAATCAATAATCATAATATTAATATTAATTACTTACATTAATTGAGAGAAGTCATCTTGTATGTATCACGCTTCCGATGCGCTTAAGGGTGAAGGTCTTCAATTGCCTCTCTCAATCTTAGGATGGATGTATAGGTGTATAAATAAAATTCTTGAGATGACAATTGGGACCAAACCCTAACTGTTTTATTTATAGAATAGCTCAGAGTCAAAATCGTCCATTAAGATTATGAAACCCTAGGGCCCATTATGCCAAATACTATTAAGAATATTATTTATAGGCCACATAATTAATTACCAAACCCATAAATAAAGTGATTAAATTAATACAATATGTAAGCCCAATAATTACATAAATAGTAGAGGCCACATAAGGAAATAAAATATTCTAACATTCTCCCACTTGGCCCAAAATACTATTTATATACAAAATATAACGCTTACAATCATTAATTTGGCCAAATATTAATTTAATGTCTACATCATGTTTAAATAAAAACACCAATGCGAATTAATACAATATTTGTGTCATTATTAACACAAGATCCCCATTAATTACAAAATTAGTATTTTTATTAGAACAAAGATTAACATTAAGCATAACAAGTATGAATAGAGTTTACATAAGTGGTAATAGATTAAACTCATTCATATGGTCCAAAACATTACCGTACCGTTTGCTCACAAGTTCTCAAGTGTGCACAATAAAGAGAATAACAAACCATAAACATAATGTGAAGTTCAAAACAACGAGCTCAAAATTGTTGTCTTACATCAAAATAACTTACTAATTAAGACTACCAATTAAACCCATGCTGGCAACATGCTCTAAAAAGAGCTTGGGCGGTAAGCCTTTCGTAAGTGGATCCGCTAACATATCATGCGTACTAATATACTTAATAACAACGTTTTTGATCTTCAACTCTTTCCCTGACAAATAAGTACTTAGTGTTGAGGTATAGTCCAGCACTATTCGAAATGGCATTGTTGGACAAACTAACATTAGAATTATTATCACAAAATACTTTCAATGGCCTTGAAATGGAATCTACAACCTTAAGTCCTGAAATAAGATTCCTTAATAATATGGCGTGACAAGTAACATGATAACAAGCCACATATTTTGCCATCATCGTGGAAGTGGTAGTTAACTCCTGCTTATGAGTTCTCCATGAAATAAGGCCTCCTGAAAGCATAAAGATGTACCCTGATGTATATTTCTTTTTATCTTTACACTTAGTAAAATTAGAATCAGAATAACCAACAACTTCAAGGTTATCTGTTTTTCTAAATGTAAGCATAATATCCTTAGTACCTTGTAAGTAGCGTAAAACCTTTTGGTTGCTTTTCAGTAATCCAAACCTGGATTTGACTGGTAACGTCCAAGCATACTAGTTACATACGCTATATCTGGACGTGTACGAACTTGAGCATACATATATAAGACTCCCAACCACAGAAGTATAGGAAATAAGATTCATTTGATCACGTTCAAGGTGGTTCTTAAGACATTGATATGAGCCAAATTTGTCACCCTCAACAACAGGGGTGACAGTAGGGGAGCAATTTTGCATGTTGTATTTGTTAAGAACTTTATCAATATAAGCTCTTTGGGACGATTCTAATATCCCACGAGACTTATCTCGATGAATTTCAATACCTATAACATAAGAGGTTTCACCGAGATCCTTCATATCAAAATTTTCAAAAAGAAAACGTATGGTCTCATGCAACATGCCTAAGTTATTACTTACAAGTAGTATATCATCAACATACAAAACAAGAATAACAAATTTACTCCCACTCACCTTCAAGTATATACATTGATCCACTATATTTTTCTTAAAAATAAAATTACTCATCACCTAAAACTTAAGATACCAGTGTCGAGAAGCCTGTTTTAACCCATATATGGACTTCTTAAGTCTACATACCATATGTTCCTTGCCTTTAACCAAAAACCTTCTGGTTGTGCCATATAGACATTCTCATGCAAGTTATCATTAATGAATACAGTTTTAACATCCATCTGATGTAACTCTAAATCATAATGAGCTACTAAACCCATGACTATTCTAAATGAATCTTTCCTGGATACTAGAGAAAAAGTTTCATTATAATCCATACCTTCCTTTTTGAGTGAAATCCTTGGCAACCAATTGAGCTTTATAACTTTCAACGTTCCCTTTAGGATCTAATTTGGTCTTATAGACCCACTTGAAACCAACAAGTTAAAAACCTTTTGGTAATTCCTCAAGATCCCAAACGTTATTAAGCTCCATTGATTTCAACTCATCATTCATGGCTTCAAGCCATTGAGTTGATTGAGCACTCGCAATGGCCTCTTTATAGGATATAGGATCATTAATTTTACTTAAATCATAGTCAATCTCATTAAGATAGGTTATAAAATAATCAAAATTAATAGGCTTTCTAGGTCTTTCGGACTTACGTAAAGGCTGCACAATTTCAGGAATATGATTTTCAATAATGTGAGGTTCCACATTAGGTGGTGGCTCAGGATTAGAAACATAAAACCTGTTTTCTTCAAGATCAATTTTCTAGGCTCACCACTCCCACTTAAATCACCATTCTCTAAAAAATCTATATGCTTAGTCTCAACAATTCTAATGGTTTGCGAGGGACAATAAAATCAAAAATCCTTAGATCTCTCAGGATATCCAATGAAATGACAACTAATGGTTTTAGAATAAAGTTTCTTTATTTGTGGATTAAAATCTTAGCCTCGACTAGACAGCCTCACACCCGTAAATATTTTAAACTACGTTTCCTACCTATCCAAATTTTATAAGGAGTGTTTGTGAAACCCCAGATTTTATTAATAAAGATTTAATTTTTTTCGAAATATTTTTTAAATATTATGGTGTGAATTTGAGATAATGTTGTGGGTAGTATTTATAAATTTTGCAAAGTATGCAAGTTGTTGTATTATATTCGATTGGTCGGGGAATATTATTTTTGTCGGGGAATATTCGTACGACGGCACAATTATTGGTGGACCCCACAACGGAATTATTGTCGGATTGAGAAAACGACAAAAATATTTTATGAAAATAACGGCGAAAGTTTTACCGTTAATGCTGTTGAACTACTCGGTAGTAAAAGTACAGTAATACGTGTGGATGCATAGTAGCATACGGTATTAATTATTGAGGCTTACGTGATAAGTCACTCAGTTTTATTTTATTGGTATTATTAATGTAATAAAACAGAAAAGTTTTTTATATAAAACAGAATACTTTTATAAAGTTATTCGTTTTATTAAGCTAATAGTAAAATCTTTTATAAAGTTATTCGTTTTATTAGATTATAAATAGAATATATATATTATATTTTATTTAAAAGATTTTGCTTTAAATATGGACCATCCGATTAAAAGTAAATCAATCTGGATCGTTCATGAATTAGTTACTATGCAGTCCATTCTTCTATAAATAGAAGCTCATTCCTTCATTATTTCTTACGAATTCACTGAAACTCTAGAGAGAGAAGTTATAAAGAGAAAGAAGAAAAGTATTCTGCTACTTCACTACTCCGATATCAAGTTTTTTTTTACGGTAAGGGATATTATTTGTTGTACTCGTAAAGGGTATTCTTTCTTTCTTATTCATGAAGAGAACTTCTGTTATTCCATTCTTTATTATTCTGTTGGAATAACATGTGACGCCCCCAAAAATAGGTATACATCACCCATCTTGGGTCGTCAGATACATAGTACAGAATACAAATATAATTTACTAATATAACTGTCGTGTACAATACGACAAAATATAAACTGTGAGTTTGAATACAAATATTATCTTCTAGAGAGTATTCATACTCAAAAGGAGTCCTCATTACATTTATTAACACACCATTACATAGAATAGTGAGGACTACTAACTAATACTAGCATTCGGACCATCACTCCGTTCCCCGACTTGCCCCGGCTACGTTCTCATTTCCTGAAGAGAACAGTGAAAGAAAGGGTGAGCTCAACTAGCCCAGTAAGAAATATTATGACTAAGATAATGCAGAATAAATTATCATTAGCCTTCAACAATGTTAAACTGATAAAATATAATAGACATCAAGTTTAACTGCAGCGGAACAAGCAATCCATTAAAAGAGTCAAGTAGAAAATAAACTCTACTATCTTTTATGATTTAAAAAGTTTTTCAACACTGTTATCGCTGGGACTCAGCTTAATAAAATAATTCACATCATCGAATCACCCCTGCACTACGGCCAAGGATATTCGTGTATTCATTAATGGTCATGATCATGACAACAACTGTCCATCAACGAACTACGGGCCAATGAGAACTTTTACCACATCATTTGTAACATTACGGTCATGATTATACCGAATAATTCCTAGTCATAACCATACCAAGTCCATCTATGCACTACAGGCCACAGATGACTTTTAACATTTTATAAACATAAGGATGATGACAATGATATAAGAATTCAATAAAACAAGTTTGGAGTATAGAAGTCAAAACTTAACCAACTGAGTATAATAAAGAATGGAATAACAAAAGAAATCACCATGCATGCGATAGACCGCACAGACAGGTTATTCCCACAGAATAATAAATTATGGAACCAGATCCGGCGTAAAACGCACAGACAGGATATTCCAACAGAATAATAATAAAGACGGAACCAGGTTCGGTGTAAAACACACAGACAGGATGTTCCAACAGAATAATAATAAAGACGGAACCAGGTCCGGTGTAAAACACACAGACAGGATGTTCCAACAGAATAATAACAAAGACGGAACCAGGTCCGGTGTAAAACACACGGACAGAATGTTCCAACAGAATAATAATAAAGACGGAACCAGGTCCAGTGTAAAACACAGACAGGATGTTCCAACAGAATAATAGAAGAATGTCACCAAGTATAGGGTAGACCGCGTATACAGGTTATTCCAATAGAATAATAAGAAATGGATTAACAACAGTTCTCTTCATGAATAAGAAAGAATAACACCCCTTACCGTTTTAAAGAAGAGCTGAAATAAGGAAGTAGTTAAGTAGCAGAATACTCTTCTTCTCTCTCTCTATAGTTTCTCTCTATAGTTTCTCTTTCTAGAGTTCAGTGAATTCGTAAGAAATAATGAAGGAATGAGCTGCTATTTATAGAAAAATAAAATGCATAGTAACTAATCCATGAACGGTCCAGATTGATTACTTTAATCTGACGGTCCATATTTAAAGAAAAATCTTTTAAATAAAATATAATATATTTTATTTATAGAATAACTTTAATAAAGTATTTTGTTTTATATAAAAAAATATTTCTGTTTTATTACGTTAATAATACGAATAAAACAAAACGTCATTATAGCTAAATAATTCATATTATTAACTGACAATAACTGAATCAAACTGAGTGACTTCTCACATAAGCATTAATAATCAATACCGTGTGCTACTATGCAACCACACGTATTACTGTACTTTTACTACCGAGTAGTTCAACAGTATCAATGGTAAAACTTCCGCCGTTATTTTTAATAAAATATTTTTGTCGTTTTCTCAATCCGACAATAATTCTGTTGTGGGGTCCACCAATGATTGTGCCGTTGTACGAATATTCCCTGTTAAAACGAATATTCCCCGACCAATCGAATATTATATAACAACTTGCGTACTTTGCAAAATTTATAAATTTTACCCACAACTATAACATTATATCAAATTAACTCCATAATATTCAAAAATGATATTTATAGAAAATTCATCTTTATTTATAAAAGTTGGGGTCTTACAACCTCCCCTTCTTATGAAATTTCGCCCTCGAAATTAGGGTACGTACCTGATATGTCGAAGAGATAAGGATACCTTGATTTCATTTCAGATTCTAACTCCCAAGTCATTTCCTCAACATCGTGGTTTTTTCACAAAACTTTGACTTGAGATATAACCTTGGAGCGTAGAATATGTTCCTTCTTATCCAAGATTTGAACATGAACTTCTTCATACGTCAAATCCTCCGCTATTTCACATATTTTCGTAACATGGATATGTGAAAAACGTTATGAACACGAGACATATTTGGCGGTAAAGCGAGTCTATAAGCCACTGTTCCTACTCGATCGAGGATTAAAAATAGACCAATGAATCGAGGATTAAGCTTTCCACTCTTTCCAAATCTCGTAATTTGGACGTTATTAGTTCTTAGATAAATTAATTCTTGAACTTGTTTTATTGAATTCTTATATCATTGTCATCATCCTCATGATTATATTATGTTGAAAGTCATCTGTGGCCTGTAGTGTATAGATGGACTTGGTATGATTATGACCAGGGATTATTCGGTATAATCATAACCGTAATGTTACAAATGATGTGGAAAAAGTCATCATTGGCCCGTAGTGCATTGATGGACAGTTTTTGGTATGATTATGGCTATGGATTCTCTTTCGCCGTAGTGCAAAGATGAATTATTTTATGGCATAATCAGGACCGTTGATGAAAACATAATTATCTTTAGTCGTAGTGCATGGATAATTCGTGGTCGTGATACTAAATAATATCATTGGCCGTAGTGCAGGGGTGATTCGATGATGTGGATTATTTATTAAGCTGAGTCCCAGCGATAAAAGTCATGAAAAACCTTTTAAATCATAGAAGATAGTAGATTTTATTCTCTACTTGACTTTTCTAATGGGTTGCTTGTTCCGCTGCAGTTAAACTTGATGTTTGTTATATTGTATCAGTTTAACACTGTTGAAGGCTAATGATAATTTATTCTGCATTATCTTAGTCATAATATTTTTTACTGGGCTAGTTGAGCTCACCCTTTCTTTCATTGTTCTCTTCAGGAAATGAGAACGTAACGGGGACTAGTCGGGAAACGGAGTAACGGTTCAGATGATAGCATTAGTAGTCCTCACTATTCTATGTAATAGTGTGATAATAATTTTAATGAGGACTCTTTTTAGTTTGTATACTCTCTAGTAGACAATATTTGTATTCAAACTCACAGTTTATGTTTTGTCGTATTGTACACGACAGTTGTATTATTAAGTTGTATTTGAATTTTGTACCATGTATCTGGCTACTCAGAATAGGTGATACATATCTATTTTGGGGGCGTCACAGTGTTAGGGATAGATTTGCTAAGAATTCGGTTTAAAATATGAACAGCTGTCTTTAAGGCCTCAGTCCACAAAAACACAGGTAAGCTAGAATTGCATAACATTCTACGTACCATATCCATAAGAGTACGATATCGCCTCTCAACTACACCATTCTGCTGCTGTGTATCAGACATTATATACTGAGTGACGATTCCATTTTCTTGACAAAATAAGGCAAATGGACTATGACTATGACCTGTATCGGAGTGTTTACCATAATACTCTCCGCCTCTATCTGATCTCACTACTTTAATTTTTCGGTCAAGTTGATTTTCAACATCAGCCTTGAAAATTTTAAACTTATTTAGTGATTCAGATTTTTCATTAATCAGGTAGACATAAGTATAACGAGAATAGTTATCAATGAATGTAATGAAAGATTTGTGTCCACCAATTTCTAGAGAAAATGGTCCACATATATCAGTGTGAATCACCTCTAGAAGTGCACTACTTCTTGTTGCTCCTTTCTTATTACCTTTGACAAATTTTCCTTTTATACATTCAATACAATGGTCAAGATCAAGAAAATCTAGTGAATGAAGAATTCCATCCTTTATAAGATGTTGCATTTTGTCTTTTGAAATATGGCCTAAGCGTTGATGCCACAATTTTGAAGAATTCTCATTATCTAGTTTTCTCTAATTTCCACTTTTAGAGGTATTTTCTGTCACATTCATTGTTAGCAAGGATTTAACAAAGACATTATCCAAATTTATCTTATAGAAGTTTCCCTCTAAAGAGTCAGAACCAATAACATGAGAGTAATGATAAATAATTATTTTATTATTCCCAAACTTAAACGAAAATCCATCAACGTCAAGTTTAGATACAGAAATTAAATTTCGTGTCATACTGGGAACATAAAGAGTATCATATAAATATAAGATGAAACCACCCTCCAAAACTAAAAGAAGAGTTCCTACAGCTTCAACTTGTATAGACTCTCCATTGCCAACTTTAATGGTTCTTTCCCCCTTTTAGAATGTCTTATTTGAAAAGAATCTATGCAATGAATTAGTAATGTGAACCATAGCACCAGTGTCAAGCCACCATGTATTAGAAGGAACATCAATTAGAAAGGATTCATTAGTTACATAATTGATGGACGATATACCTTTCTTTTCAAGTCATTCTCTTAATTTAGGGCATTCTTTCTGAATATGTCATTAATTCTTACAGAAGTGACATTTAGAACATGTCTCAGAGTTGTTACTTGAATAATTTACCTTATTTATTTTGGTAGAAATTGGTTTATCCTTATTCTTAGAACCTTTGACATTTTTTTATAAGCATTCTTCTTATAGGATTCAGTGGTAGTCAAATAAGCAACATTAGGTTTTTCAACCTTAAGCCTTTCTTCATCTTGGACGCACATAGAGATTAACTTGCTCATCTTCCACTTTTCTTTCTACGTGTTATAAATGATCTTAAATGAATCAAACTGTGCAGAAAGAGAAGTCATAACGAAGTGAATAAGAAAACTCTCAAAAATCGTCATGTCCATACCCTTTAATTTAAAGGTCATGTCGTTCATTGTCATAATGTGCTCGTGCACCCCACTAACCCCATCGTACCTGTTAGTAAGCATTTTTTAAAATAAGGGTACTTGTGACAACCCCAAAATAGGTCCATTCCACCCAACCCATTTTGAGTCGTCAAATACATGGTACAGAAAACAACTATAACTTTATTACAACAATTGTCGTGCAAAATACAACAACACATATGCTGTGAGTTTGGATACAAATATATACCAAATGTGACTCATGTTCCAATCGTGGACATCACCTCACAAAGGTACCTTACATAAAGGTACAGTCAAAAACTGTTTTAGAAACTAGAATCTTTGGGAAGTGCTCAAGGAAACCTTCGTACATGGGAGGCCACGCATCTAGGTTATGATAGATATCATATGGCCACAGAATTATCCTTGGTTGACCCAATAGACCCCAAAGAAAAACGAGAAGATTACTATCATATTCTTCCCAATGGTGAGTCTTCTCTTGACTTATCATTATCTCCACTGTCTCTAATTGAGAATTATACTTCAAACAAACACCAAGATTATATAGGTAGTGCCCATAGATATACTCAGCAAGTGGATGAGCACAACCCTGTCTTATGATGACACGAGGTTGTATGTCATTAGACATCTTGTATGATAGTGACAAAACACCCTTCCAACGTTGGGTTCGCCTCACCCTATTTTCTTCACCAAATATAACTACTAAATGATGACCACCGTTCTATTCCCTTGTTACCCTCGCTCGACCCAGCTACACTCTTATTACCTGAAAGGAATTGTGAAGCAAAAGGGTGAGCACAACTAGCTCAGTAAAGAATATCATGACTAAAGATAATTCAATTATCAATAGCCTTCATCAACAATAAATCAGAGATTTAGAACATATGGTAAATGATAAAAATTTCAACCATAGTTGCAGCGGAACGAGCAATCCATTAGAAGAGTCAAATAGACTATAAAGTCTATTATCTTCTCCATGTTAAAAATCCACCAACAATGTTTTATCCATGTAACATCACTCAACAGTTCCTTTCCACAATCATATGAATAACTCATAATCATAATTGTGACTATAAATTTTTCTTCGCACCCAGGACGAAGAATATTTTCATCACCTGTCTTTACCTGAAACATCAAAGATCATGGTTATACCAAATCACAATTCCTGTTTATAATCATACTAACAAATCCATCTTTGCACTACGGGCCAAAGATATTCATCAACAAACCATCTTTGCACTACGGGCCAAAGATATTCAACAACAGTTCATCTTTGCACTACAGGCCAAAGATATTCAACAACAGTTCATCTTTGCACTACAGGCCAAAGATATTCATCAACAAACCATCTTTGCACTACGGGCCAAAGATATTCAACAACAGTTCATCTTTGCACTACAGGCCAAAGATATTCAACAACAGTTCATCTTTACACTACAGGCCAAAGATATTCATCAACAATTCATATTTGCACTACAGGCCAAATATATTCATATCTCAAAGAAATATATAATCATTTCAGAATTTATATAAACAATAATTATAACCATGTTGATCAATTCACCTTTGCACTTAAGCTTAAGATATTCAATTATAAATTCAATGGTCATGATCATACCAGTCACAATTCAACTTTGCACTACAGGCCAAAGAGAACCCTAGTCATGATCATACCAATAATCTACCCATCTTTACACTCTAGTGAAAGAGAATTTCAACATCAGGGTTATAAAAATGTTATATATGATGATAAAAATAATATGATCAACATATAGTTTTAATCTCAAGAGTAATATTCGTAACTCATGAATAGTAACCCCGACACAAAAGATAGAAATTCTACAATAAAATTCATACCAATATTTCGGTATAATGATATTGAAAGAATAACATTACTTAAATTTATAAACAATTTATTTTAATTGTTTACACTTTACTAATTAATGCATTTAATCATCATAAAATGCCAACTCTTACAATTTCATCATCAATAACCAAAACCCTCATCAAAAATCTGCATATACCTCATATAGGATTCTCAAGCCATAAAATCCTATTTTCCAATTTTCTTTCTTCACAAAACATATTTAATTCATTTACTCATAACTAGACTATTTTCATGAAAAATACCAAATCAGTTCCAAAAATATTTCTTTTCTGGGATTTAGCATAATATAGTCCCATAGTGAACATATATTTTTCTCAGAATTTTTAAAAGTCATTTACTATTTTTCATATGGCCAAAATAGCCGAATATTTAGACATTTATCAAAAATTGTACTTTTGTCTAAAAATTCTGAAATTTACAGAGTATACTTCTATCATATACATGTACTCCCAATAAAAATTTCATCAATTTTGGAGTTAACCACAAGGAATTATAAGCGGTTACTTTTAAAATAGTCTTTTCTCATAAAATTCATAACTCTTAATCTATACATCCAAAAATCACCATTTTTGGACACAATCAATAAAACTCATCAAAATATCATTTCAAATTTTTCCAGAATTTTTGAAGATCAAAAAAATTACGAAACTGAAAATCATAACAACCCTTAAAATCCATTACTATCCCTTACAATCCCTTACAATCCCTTACCTCAAAAGAGCAGTACTTCTGACTGGATATCGGATATGATGCTGAAGGAAACTTGCACTAATGAATAACAACTCACCAAGTATCTAAAAACTCACAAAATATGCTTCATAATATAGAGAGAGAAAGAGAGAAAGCTTATGTTTTTGGTGTGATTTTCAATTCTAACTTAGCCCTCTATTTATAGGAAAATTTTGGTAGGTTTGACCTGCAACCTGATGGCTTTACCTGCTACTATTCCCACCCACCACATTTGAAATATAATTCAGCACATTTCTTCACCAACCACAAGTGGGGCCCACCAATTCTAGAATTTTCCACCAAAATAATAAACTCCGAAAATTCAACAATTTCTGAACCAGTCATCTCGTAAAATTCATAATAAATCATACGTTCATTTTTAACGGTTCAAAATTTGTGGACATATACTCAACTTATATATGTATAACATATCCAAAAATTACCACGATCCAACGGTCGGATTAAAAATTATAACCCCCGCAAAATATCTCAAAAACCCTGATTTTTAATACCTCCATTCCGACAAAAATACTGATAAAAACCTCAACATTAACTCCTTCATTTTTAACCACAAAAATATATCCCTCATTTATATCCACATAAAATAAATATTTCCTTATCATATGAATCAATAATTAATTATTCACAAATAATATTACAGAATCACATTTATGACAACCAGGCCGTTCCCAGGAAAGAGGGGGCTTTCCAATAAGGATTTCTCCTTACTGGCGCGCAATTAGATGACCAAACCTCTCCTTAGACAGAACTTTCTAGACATTGCCAATAATGTTATCTAATAATATTATTCAAATAATATGAATTATTGATCTGATAAATGAAAATACTGTGCAACAACAATTATTGAAACAACAATAATATAAAATATCAACGCAGCAATTATTGAATCAATAAAATAAAATATTGAACAGTAATTACTGTAACAATTATTGAGTAGTGCCTTCTTACGTAAGAATCAATAATTGGTGCAATACCGTGTGCTACTGTATTTTAACCACCGGGTATTTCAACAGTATTAACGGTAACAACTACGCCGTTATTTGTAAAAACTCAAATTTGTCATTTTCTTCACCCGACAGTTATTCGTTATGGGGCCCACAAATAGCTGCGCCGTCGTACGAATATTCCCCGACAGAAAGAATATTCCACGACCAAACGAATATTCCCCGACAACAATGATTATTTTATAACCACTTGTGTATTTTGAAAAAAAATCATATATCACCCTTAACTTTAACATTTATCAATTTAACCATTTACTGAATAGTAATTATAAGAAAAATTGAATACTTTTATTTCATAAAATTCGGGGTCTTACAATCTCCCCTCCTTAGGAAATTTCGTCCCCGAAATTTACGTACCTGGTATTTCAAAGAGTTGAGAATACCTTCCTTTCATTTCAAATTCCATCTTCTCTGTCATCATAATTTCTCCATTGCTCATCTCCTGTATTTCAAATAACATTCTAGAATACAGCTTCAAAACAAGTGTTAATTTAACAAATTAACATATCACATAATATCCCAATATTATGACTGACCAACAAATAAGCTTAGGTAGGACACACTAGCGAAGGATTTACTCATCTCTCCCCTCCTAGTTCTATTCCCCGATCTCCGCCAGAGATCATATCCCTAAGCTCTGATACCACCTGTGACAACCCCAAAATAGGTCCATTCCACCCAACCCATTTTGAGTCGTCAAATACATGGTACAGAAAACAACTATAACTTTATTACAACAATTGTCGTGCAAAATACAACAACACATATGCTGTGAGTTTGGATACAAATATATACCAAATGTGACTCATGTTCCAATCGTGGACATCACCTCACAAAGGTACCTTACATAAAGGTACAGTCAAAAACTGTTTTAGAAACTAGAATCTTTGGGAAGTGCTCAAGGAAACCTTCGTACATGGGAGGCCACGCATCTAGGTTATGATAGATATCATATGGCCACAGAATTATCCTTGGTTGACCCAATAGACCCCAAAGAAAAACGAGAAGATTACTATCATATTCTTCCCAATGGTGAGTCTTCTCTTGACTTATCATTATCTCCACTGTCTCTAATTGAGAATTATACTTCAAACAAACACCAAGATTATATAGGTAGTGCCCATAGATATACTCAGCAAGTGGATGAGCACAACCCTGTCTTATGATGACACGAGGTTGTATGTCATTAGACATCTTGTATGATAGTGACAAAACACCCTTCCAACGTTGGGTTCGCCTCACCCTATTTTCTTCACCAAATATAACTACTAAATGATGACCACCGTTCTATTCCCTTGTTACCCCCGCTCGACCCAGCTACACTCTTATTACCTGAAAGGAATTGTGAAGCAAAAGGGTGAGCACAACTAGCTCAGTAAAGAATATCATGACTAAAGATAATTCAATTATCAATAGCCTTCATCAACAATAAATCAGAGATTTAGAACATA
The DNA here is from genome assembly GCA_016801055.1 of Panax notoginseng. Taxonomy (NCBI): domain Eukaryota; kingdom Viridiplantae; phylum Streptophyta; class Magnoliopsida; order Apiales; family Araliaceae; genus Panax; species Panax notoginseng. The sequence goes on along the minus strand of CM029012.1, from coordinate 99,620,160 downwards.
TGGTAAATGATAAAAATTTCAACCATAGTTGCAGCGGAACGAGCAATCCATTAGAAGAGTCAAATAGACTATAAAGTCTATTATCTTCTCCATGTTAAAAATCCACCAACAATATTTTATCCATGTAACATCACTCAACAGTTCCTTTCCACAATCATATGAATAACTCATAATCATAATTGTGACTATAAATTTTTCTTCGCACCCAGGACGAAGAATATTTTCATCACCTGTCTTTACCTGAAACATCAAAGATCATGGTTATACCAAATCACAATTCCTGTTTATAATCATACTAACAAATCCATCTTTGCACTACGGGCCAAAGATATTCATCAACAAACCATCTTTGCACTACGGGCCAAAGATATTCAACAACAGTTCATCTTTGCACTACAGGCCAAAGATATTCAACAACAGTTCATCTTTGCACTACAGGCCAAAGATATTCATCAACAAACCATCTTTGCACTACGGGCCAAAGATATTCAACAACAGTTCATCTTTGCACTACAGGCCAAAGATATTCAACAACAGTTCATCTTTACACTACAGGCCAAAGATATTCATCAACAATTCATATTTGCACTACAGGCCAAATATATTCATATATCAAAGAAATATATAATCATTTCAGAATTTATATAAACAATAATTATAACCATGTTGATCAATTCACCTTTGCACTTAAGCTTAAGATATTCAATTATAAATTCAATGGTCATGATCATACCAGTCACAATTCAACTTTGCACTACAGGCCAAAGAGAACCCTAGTCATGATCATACCAATAATCTACCCATCTTTACACTCCAGTGAAAGAGAATTTCAACATCAGGGTTATAAAAATGTTATATATGATGATAAAAATAATATGATCAACATATAGTTTTAATCTCAAGAGTAATATTCGTAACTCATGAATAGTAACCCCGACACAAAAGATAGAAATTCTACAATAAAATTCATACCAATATTTCGGTATAATGATATTGAAAGAATAACATTACTTAAATTTATAAACAATTTATTTTAATTGTTTACACTTTACTAATTAATGCATTTAATCATCATAAAATGCCAACTCTTACAATTTCATCATCAATAACCAAAACCCTCATCAAAAATCTGCATATACCTCATATAGGATTCTCAAGCCATAAAATCCTATTTTCCAATTTTCTTTCTTCACAAAACATATTTAATTCATTTACTCATAACTAGACTATTTTCATGAAAAATACCAAATCAGTTCCAAAAATATTTCTTTTCTGGGATTTAACATAATATAGTCCCATAGTGAACATATATTTTTCTCAGAATTTTTAAAAGTCATTTACTATTTTTCATATGGCCAAAATAGCCGAATATTTAGACATTTATCAAAAATTGTACTTTTGTCTAAAAATTCTGAAATTTACAGAGTATACTTCTATCATATACATGTACTCCCAATAAAAATTTCATCAATTTTGGAGTTAACCACAAGGAATTATAAGCGGTTACTTTTAAAATAGTCTTTTCCCGTAAAATTCATAACTCTTAATCTATACATCCAAAAATCACCATTTTTGGACACAATCAATAAAACTCATCAAAATATCATTTCAAATTTTTCCATAATTTTTGAAGATCAAAAAAATTACGAAACTGAAAATCATAAGAACCCTTAAAATCCATTACTATCCCTTACAATCCCTTACAATCCCTTACCTCAAAAGAGCAGTACTTCTGACTGGATATCGGATATGATGCTGAAGGAAACTTGCACTAATGAATAGCAACTCACCAAGTATCTAAAAACTCACAAAATATGCTTCATAATATAGAGAGAGAAAGAGAGAAAGCTTATGTTTTTGGTGTGATTTTCAATTCTAACTTAGCCCTCTATTTATAGAAAAATTTTGGTAGGTTTGACCTGTAACCTGATGGCTTTACCTGCTACTATTCCCACCCACCACATTTGAAATATAATTTAGCACATTTCTTCACCAACCACAAGTGGGGCCCACCAATTCTAGAATTTTCCACCAAAATAATAAACTCCAAAAATTCAACAATTTCTGAACCAGTCATCTCGTAAAATTCATAATAAATCATACGTTCATTTTTAACGGTTCAAAATTTGTGGACATATACTCAACTTATATATGTATAACATATCCAAAAATTACCAGGATCCAACGGTCGGATTAAAAATTATAACCCCCGCAAAATATCTCAAAAACCCTAATTTTTAATACCTCCATTCCGACAAAAATACTGACAAAAACCTCAATATTAACTCCTTCATTTTTAACCACAAAAATATATCCCTCATTTATATCCACATAAAATAAATATTTCCTTATCATATGAATCAATAATTAATTATTCACAAATAATATTACAGAATCACATTTATGACAACCAGGCCGTTCCCAGGAAAGAGGGGGCTTTCCAATAAGGATTTCTCCTTACTGGCGCGCAATTAGATGACCAAACCTCTCCTTAGACAGAACTTTCTAGACATTGCCAATAATGTTATATAATAATATTATTCAAATAATATGAATTATTGATCTGATAAATGAAAATACTGTGCAGCAACAATTATTGAAACAACAATAATATAAAATATCAACGCAGCAATTATTGAATCAATAAAATAAAATATTGAATAATAACTACTGTAACAATTATTGAGTAGTGCCTTCTTACGTAAGAATCAATAATTGGTGCAATACCGTGTGCTACTGTATTTTAACCACCGGGTATTTCAACAGTATTAACGGTAACAACTACGCCGTTATTTGTAAAAACTCAAATTTGTCATTTTCTTCACCCGACAGTTATTCGTTATGGGGCCCACAAATAGCTGTGCCGTCGTACGAATATTCCCCGACAGAAAGAATATTCCACGACCAAACGAATATTCCCCGACAACAATGATTATTTTATAACCACTTGTGTATTTTGAAAAAAAATCATATATCACCCTTAACTTTAACATTTATCAATTTAACCATTTACTGAATAGTAATTATAAGAAAAATTGAATACTTTTATTTCATAAAATTCGGGGTCTTACAGTACTTGCATGAGTTTTAGAAGAACCCTTAAATTGTTACTCAACTGAAGTTAATTACTCTTTAACATTCTCAAAGTCAGGAATGACTCCTCGAATGGCTGTCGTGATAGAGTTTTTCATACTCATAAGGGACATGTAGTTGAATCGCTTCTACTTTTCATAAATAACCTTTTGCTCAATTGAGCTAGTAGTTGTAAGTGGAACAGAATGATCCCATCGTAGTGCATAGTCCAAAATCATAGTGCCGAGAACAATTTCACTTACACTTTTCAAGTAGTAAAATTAGTTTCATTCAAGATTTCAATTCCAGAGAGATACCCAGAAATACTAGTTGGAGTCAATGTCGAAACATAATCAAGCTCATAAACATGCTTACAAAAAAAATTAAAAGAAATCCACAATGTACAACAATAATTAATAATTAATCATAATAAAACCAACTGTAGGGCAAGCAGTTAGTTACATAAAATCTATTTACAACACCCAAAAAAATAGATTTTAATGAGACGTTGGTGCATAATTATTAATTTTTCGTTGGTCCAATTAATAATATACTAATAATATTCCCATAAAATAATGCAAAACACATTTATCCACGCATCATCGTTGGGCAGAAACAAAATAAACATGTTACTTATGCAATAAAATTCCATTTAATAAATTCTAATTCTAATTTTTCCGTTAGGTAAAATTAAAATCTTTATTTATTAAATGTAACATTATGTGACTTTTCTTAATCTTTAATTATTTCAATTAATAATCCTCCGTTGGGCTGATTATTAATTTTAACAATAAAAGAGTCATGCATATACGTAAATTATTATGATCAAACTCAATTTTCTTTAAACATATTAATCAAGTTTGAAAATTAACATTATTTAAAATTTACATATAACACTTAAAAGACCTAATAATATATCACATCATGTTCAAAATTTAAAATTAAAATATATAATTATGAACATGAATTGATTATAAAATAATCACGTTAATTTTAAACTAAATACATGATGAATTGATAATATTTTATAGTCAGAATGACTAATAAATTTATTATAATATTTGGAATTAACAATAAGCTAAATGCGTGGAGAGCAAATTCCAATCCATAAATTATTTGGTTCCACCCATGATAGATCACCAGTAGTTACCATCAGAAAGAATATATGACAATTTACAAGCACAGTAGATATAAAAGGTAGCAATATATATGTTTAGTATGATATGAATTAAAAATAATCATAAAATATTAAACATCCTTTATAAAAATATTTTGGTAGCGTAACTAAGTATTCAATTGCAGGCAGTAATGCATGATCCCTTTTCACAAAAATCGCATATACCTTCGATTCGAAAACTCATATTCACGGGAACATACCAAACAATTGTACATCATCCCAATTAAAGAGAATATTTAGAATTAAAAAAATTTAGCATAACAACGTAATTAATTTATTCTATACAATAACGTAACTATAACTCTGATACTAGATGTTAAATAAATTATACAAGAACGTGTTATTGCATAGAATAAAATAAAATCAATAATCATAATATTATTAAGTACTTACATGAATTGAGAGAAGTCATCTTGTATGTATCACGCTTCCGATGCGCTTAAGGGTGAAGGTTTTCAATTGCCTCTCTCAATCTTAGGATGGATGTATAGGTGTGTAAATAAAATTCTTGAAACGACAATTGGGACCAAACCCTGACTGTTTTATTTATAGAATAGCTAAGGGTCAAAATCGTCTATCAAGATTATGAAACTCTAGGGCCCATTATGCCAAATACTATTAAGAATACTATTTATAGGCCACATAATTAATTACCAAACCCATAAATAAAGTGATTAAATTAATACAATACATAAGCCCAATAATTACATAAATAATAGAGGCCACATAAGGAAATAAAATATTCTAACATGGATATCATATTATATATGATCGATCATTCTATATATTCTGGATGGGTCTCGATGATTGATAAGAAAGATGGAATTTTAATGATGTTATACTTGGCAAAGCCTCCTTCCTGAAGCAGCTTCCTCCATTCAGCCTCACTTCTTTCCTTTCCACCGGAGGAGTGAGCCATCATTAGAAGATCAAACACTAAACCTGTCTTGTCAAATAACCCTTCCCCTTCAGCTTCAGCTTCAGCTTCATCATCTAGGACCATGTCAACTATAATCACCTTCCCACTCTTTTCTGGTATCGGTTTTCGACAATTTTTTAGTATCTTCACACAATCTTCATCGCTCCAGTCATGCATTATCCTCTGCATGCCATTGCCATTGCCATTGCATGCGTTTGTGTGTGTGTGTATATATATATATATATATATATCATAATCATAATCATAATTAATTAACCACGACTCCTTTTTTTAGCTATAATGAAGATACATGTCGTGTACGTACGTTGTGATAAACCTTCAATGGTTATATTACTTACTGAATTATTAATCATTTTATACATACATGTGTGAAAGTAATGTGCTCGACTATATATATATATATATATATATATATATATATATATATATATATATATTAAATTAAGTGCCATTAAGCATTTTAATAATTAAATACTACACTAATATAATATAAACTGCTAATTAATTATCTCTATCAGACGACTATTTCAAACACGTACGCATGCTGATAGCTAGGAAAATGTACTAGTTTGAAAGAACAAGTGTAGCTATAGGAGTTGCGTACGTGAAATAATGAAACTTACCAAAGAAAATGGATAAAAACAAAAATATAAAAGAAAGAAAGAAATCAAAACCATGACATGATACATTTCTTTCATTCAAACTATTTTGTTTAATTTCTCCATTTAGAATATATTTTCTTTTAGGTGTTTGAAAGAAGTACTATTTCAATTCTAATTTTATTGTAATTTTTTTTTATCTTTTGTAACAAAAACAAATTTCAGTTTTTTATAAAAAAAAACGGAGGAATTTTCGTTTTCAAAGCAATAATCAAGACAAAATTTTGATTTCTACTCAAAAATAAACTTATACTAGAAACACTCAATCAATTTCAAGACGATAACAAATTCGCAATTCATTTACTCTTCTTTATTAGTTTCAACAAACAAAATTAATTGTATGTATGTTACCATAAAACAAAAAATATATATAAAAAATGTACTCCGCGTTACTAAATTAAGATGCGAGTCAAAAGCAAGGTTAAACCCTTATTACCTTCATGAACACTGCATCGCCATTAGGAACAGCTTTAAACGTATCACCACTTACATGAGAAACACCCTGGTAGTGCGGTGCCGTCTCCACGACATGTGGCAGGTCAAAGTTGATCCCCTTAATATGTGGATAGGCCTTCACAATCTCAGCCGTTGCTTCCCCGGTCCCACCTCCCACATCGACCAGCGATCCGATGGAATTCTTTATTACCCGAAATAATTGCTCCCAACGTGATCTTGGCCGTACATTTCATGCCATCGTTGAAAATCTTGTTGAATTCGGGGTTGATGGATGCAAAGTCCCATATCTCACGGCCATGGGCCTTTTCAAATGCAATACCACCTTCTCTGACGCAGGCACTCAGGTGGTGCCACGGAGCCAGTAGCCACGGATGATTTTCCATGAGCAGCATTGGAGCGAGGAGGCTCAACTCGGCATCATGCAATAGCCATCTAGAAGAGTGGGTCAGGCCGTAGAGAGTCTCCTGACTCTCCGATTGCGGGTTAGCGGTGAAGATCTTATTGCGGACTAGCAAGCGCATGATGCGGAAGAGACAGGTGATGTCAGAGGCGGTGGCAATCCCGGAGGCGATTTGGGAGAGAGTTATGGGACGGGCGTGAGAGTGTATGATATCAGCTATGCGGAGTTCCACAGCAGAATTCAAAGCCATGGAGTCCGCGAAATGTAACATGTATTTCCATATTTCTGCTTGGCCTTGTAGCATGGCCCCTGCATCATCAACTGCCTCCATTTTCACAGTTCTCACATACGCATACTACGATTTCTATATATATATTTCATATACATGAAGTAAAGGAGGTCCAATCCAGTTTGTTGGTTGGGTGAGTGAGTAACAGACGGAATTAAGTGAGTTGAGTTACTCCATTTACCTAACTTATTGGATTTGAAATTAGTAGGCCCATTAGGTTTGTAATCATGATTATTATAAATCAAGAATTAGGTCTTCTCCCTCGTCCTACACCACACACACATAATAATATTGATGATTTAATCTAGGGCATGGGCGGATGTGCAGTGGGGTCGATATCGAAAAATATTATTATAAATAATATTTTAATAATATTATTTAATTTTATAATTTATTTTAGAGGATTCTCACGTCATTACGTGATGTGTCTTTTACAATAATACTATTTTGAAAAATTATAAAATATCTTTTTATACATAGCATGAAAAGAAGTTATTCAATTACATAAAACCACATCCGTTTTATATGATAGCAGCTCACACAATTATTTGTGATATCTCACACATCTTTTTTTGTCTTTATTTTATTATATTTTATTTCTTTATAAATTTTTTTAAATAAACAGGTTTCAAAACTAAAGGATCCGAATTCTCTATGAGGATTTCTCTGTGAGGATCTTGTGAGGGTTTTGCTATGGGGGTGACAACACATAAAAAGGAGATCCAATGACTCGCAACTCCTTTTTTTGTTTGTATATCAAAACGACGTCGTTTTGATGAGAATTTTTTTTTAAAAGTTGACAAAAAATTAGAAGCCACCAAACGCCGTTAATTTTTACATATAATTATTTTAATTTTTTTGATTATTCTGTATATGATTTTTTTTATATTTAATAACGTAGTTTGCTATTAATATTAGGATAACTACAAATTTGGCTCAAAAAAATGAATAAATATATCGGTTATAATTGTCGTTAATGTTTTCAATGTGACTTTAGTTATTTTTCGTTTATTATTGTTTTTGTTTGTTTATTTATATTATTATTTATTATTATTATTATAATTTGTATTTATCTGTTCCATAAAAAGAGTTTACTCTCAGTACCATTGAAAATATTATTATTATTTACTCTAATCATTGTCCGTCTAGGTCAACCAAGAAAATATTCTAAACCTATCAATTATTATTATTTACATATTCCTTTATATTTTTTTTATTATTAATAATCGTTTTATTTTATCTCTCTTAATCCACTGCTAACGGAGACAATCAGCATCACAACTCAAATATTATTTTAAATGTACTCTTTTTACTTTACTTCGTTTGTTTGGTAAAAATAAACGGTGTTTGGTGACTTCTAATTTTCTATCAACTTGTAAAAAAAAATTCCTATCAAAACGACGTCGTTTTGATACACAGACAAAAAAAGTGTTATGAGCCATTGGATATCCTTTTTAATATGTTGTCAACCCCATAATAAAACTCTCACAAGATCCTTAAAGAGAAATCCTCGTAGAGGATCCGGATCGAGAACTAAGGGGTTGGATTTCACTGCATTCGTCAGACTCCAAACAAAGTACAAAATATTTCTATTATTTTTTATATTTTCTAGGTGGTCTTCTCCTATCTATTCTATGTTAAAGGATGAAATTAATTATTATGAACTAATTCTTGCATGATATAATAGCAGATTTACTTCTCACACTACTTATTTCCATAATTAAACAATGTACTCCTACATACTCTCATCCTTGTCGAATACTCCCTCCATCCCATAATAACTGTCGCTTTAGCTTGATGCACATAGATTAAGAAAGTCATTTAGTGCTATCATTTATTAATTAAAATTGGTGTAAAATTTCATTACTATCCCTTTATGGGAAGTTAAAAACTATAATACAAGGGAAAAATTTCTTGGGACAAATAGAGAAGGTAGGGGTGATATAGGAAAGTAAATAATTTATTCTCCTAGAAAGTTGTAAACGACAAATAAATTGGGAAAAAAAATTTCTTCTAAAACGACAGTTATTATGAGATGGAGGTAGTATACATAAGGTTAAACTTAACTTTTAAAATCAATATAATAATATCTTTTAATTTTGAAATTGATATAATTTAGTTGAACTTTAAAAACAATAATTCTAATAATTTAGTTTATTATTTTCATACTTTTATTGTTTAAAATTAAATGTATTAGGCACGTTATTTTACTAATTCATTTTATATGTCGGTTCCTCTTATGAATGTGATTTCAAAGTTGATAAAATAACAATAATGTTTTAGTGATAAGATGTTGGATACTGTAGATGATAATTATTGAATTCACCAACCAAAATAATAATTTCCTAATCTAGTTGTGATATTAAATCATATGATGGACTGAAAAACAGTTTCAAGAGACCAGTGGCGGAGAATATTTATACATGGGGTCAAAATATATCGATAAAAAAATTATTTATTAATGTTTAGAGTATTTTTTTTAAATTTATTTTATCTAATTATAGTATTTTATAATATTTTATTCTAATTATTGTCAATTTTTAAATTGTGAGTCTAATAACTTTATATATATATATATATATATATATATATATATATATATATCAATCAGGATCAGGTTCGGGATTTCGGACCTGATTAAAATGCGGACCAATAAATTTTTTTTTTTTGTTTTTTTTTAAAAATAACTAAAAAAAAAGTTTAATATTTTATAGAACTGAAATTTTTCTATAATACAGTGTTTTGGGTGTGATTTAAATACATATAACAAAAGTACGCATTTTGTTAAAATGCATATATATATATATATATATATATATATATATATATATATATATATATTTTAATTTTTTCTAAATTAGAAGACTATTAATCAGACTTTGAAATTTTTAGTCAACTGATTAATTACTTTTATAGGTAAATTATAAATTATAATATTATATATTCAAAACCTTATATTATGATTCATAGGATTAATTAGCTTGAAAGAATTAATTCCAGCAACAAAAAAAAAATAGAAGAAGACAAATTTAATAAATTTGATAAGATAAAACTATGATGAACTTATGGCCACTATAATAAGATCTAAAAAAAATTGTTTTATTTCTATAGCTTTTTATTTTTAATTAGTTTACAAAGAGAATTGTTATCACATTTTTTTACCTCACTTTGATGATAAAATAAAAATAATAAAAAAAGCAAAGAAAAAAAAGAAAATATAAAAAAAAAAAAAAGAAAAAGAAAAACAAATAACCACCGAAAATTCAATTCCAGGACGAGGGTCATATAACCCCCTAGACCCCCTGGTTCCACCCATGCAAGAGACCCAAGAGCAAGGAGAGAGGTATTTTAAATGAATCAAACTACAACTTGAAGCATGTACACTACAAATTACAATAATAAAATATCACAAGACCGACCGGCCGGCCCGCCTGACTGTAAGAAGTAACACGGTTGATGAATCTCAGCAGCCTCTGTTTAGTTCAAAATCCATGACTATACATATTTTTTCCTTGTAAACAGAAACATTACCCGCCAAAATACTAAGAAGCTTAGAAGCAAAACTAATTTAATTATACAATAGGTTGTAAGCTGGCAAATCTTGTATTCTGTGAATGTCTTCTAAAGACAGTTCTCTCTCCAACTGTGTCCGTGTTACTCGTAAAACCTCCTGCAGATTACAAAATTGATAAAGGATCAGAATATCATCTACCAGGCGAATAAAACCCGAGTTGACAGATTAACTTCGTTCAGCAAAAGAATATGCTTCCCTGGACAGGAAATTTGATTCCATTAACGGAGTAAATATTCAATACAAAAACGTCCGTTTATGTAGAGGTGTATTTTCTCTTATCACGTCATGAAAGAACAGAAAAGTTACAGAATGAGAGGGATACATACACACCATTACACAAAGGATGTTTGCAATGAATATTTACTCCCGTCAATGTTCGAGTCAGAGATGATATGTGGAGGTGTATAAGAAGCAACTAAGACTTTGGTTCAGTGGAGTTCTGTCCGCGACCCATCTGCACATGTTCTTCAGTGACAAATCAAGTTCATAAGAACTTTTTTTTTTCCAGAACATATCTTGATACCAATTTTGCAGCTTTGTGTAGATGAAGTATACTAACAATTTTGGCTTTCCAGTCGAGCATTTCTGCTGCATTCTCACAAGACTTACGATACTCAATTAACATGGTATTAATTACCTTGCCATTCGCTAAACCACAAATCTCCTTCACTTTCTTCATTAACAAATTAATTCCAATAAACTCAAAAGGATTCATCATCTATTTACTTCTTAAACTCACAATTTTGTTAGTGTTTTACCGTCTCTCTTCAAATTCATAATGTGTTCAGCTGAAGTGTGGTGAGCAAAAGGGACAACAAAGCATCATCCCAAATTTCACAAGAAGAATGATTCAAGGTCTTTTAGGAAGCTCAAATGAAGAAGTTCCGGAAAAAGAAGAAGGGGAAGGTGATGAGGATGATGATGATATGGATTCTTCTTATCCCTATCATCCAGATTTACAGGTTTATGAAATGAAGGAATCCTCATACTTTCAACTCCACTGAACTTCATCCCTCCATTTCTAGGGAACTAAAGCCCTCAACACCTGCTAGGACGATGACCACCAAGGTACTATTATAAATATCTCTATCTATTTCAAAAAAAGGAAATTGGTTTATAGTAAATGTAAGTGATTACTGATTACAATCCAAATTATTTGATTAGTACTGAATCTGATTGACATCATGAATGTCTCTAGCTGTGGATTAGCAAGAAACCCAGCATGAGAACCAAAAACTCATATGTCCATCCCCTATCAAGAATAGTGGATCCTCCGGTATTTAAAATAGTCGCGCCCTCTAATCGAAATTTGGCTGTCCACGATATGCGTGGACGGCCATATATCTGCTAGCTACAAAAAGAGCAAAAATGGGATGAATTAGGGGTGAAAATGATCCTGAGTCGAAATTAGTCAAATAGTACCTTACTCATATTTTACTTGAAACTTTTTTAAGGTACTTGGATTCGTACTTGGATTCAAATACAATTTTGCAATCTTTGCTCAGATTTGAATTCGACTCATTTCATTGTATTCGAATTCGACTCGACTCATTTTTTAGTCGAACTACTCGCGAGCATTTGAGATATACACCAATTAGAACTGGATTATTTATGTTATGAGATAAAATTAACTCAGTTAATAGTTGGAATAATTTAAATTTGAAACTTCAAATTAGATCTTGGGCAATGAAGAAAAATAAATGAGATGATATTATCACTCTTAAATCAATTAATGAACATGTACGAGAAACATAAAAACTACTTTCACTTCTAAAAGTATGTGGAAAATTTAATTGTTAAATAATATATTAAATAAATCAAGTATACTCAATACTGCATACGAGTAAAGATCAACAAACTTATATCGAGTATGGATCAATGAGATAAGTAAAATTCGATATTCTATATGAACGACCAGTAGGTGGCTCATATTCGACTAGCATAAGTATCCGAGTATCAAAATGGAATCGAATTAGACTCGTTTAAGTATCGAATCCAAGCCTCGCTAGAAATTTTCGAAGTCGATCTATAACCGATTCCGAGGTTTCATTTTCAGCCCTAGCCAGAATTCAGCAGTAAATCTAGATTGGTCTTAGAGATGTATGTATATGTGTGTGTTTATATATATGTATACATTTATATATATATATATATATATATAGAAAGAGTAAGAGAGAGAGAGTACGTTAAACTCCATATATGAAGCTTTCATAGCAAGCCACTGAGCATCCATCATTGCAAAAGCTACGCAGTACAGTACATTGAATGCTTCTTCATCTTCTGCAATTGTTTATATTAAAACTTAAATCAGCAAGAAGAAATGGAAAAAGTGGATGATGGATCACCCAAACGAAGTAATTTAAATACCTATATGCTTGAAATCAAACAACCAGATTGGTAGTTTACCTCCTAATACTCTAACAAAGTTCAATCCCGGAAGACATCTAGGTTTTGCTGTAGAAGCGAGAAAAAATTAAAAAGATGCTCATTTTTTAATCTCTTGCTCATTATATCATCATATACATACAATTACATAGAACCAATTAGAATATAATTGGTAAATAGAGAACAAGAAGCTAAACTTGAAAGCAGTTCTTTGGCTGTAGAAGTGAATATTGATGGGTCAACAGTTAAAATCTTTTAAATAAAACGACTACCGGGAATGCTGACGCTTATTGGTTTCACAAAACTACCAGGGTAACAAGTTCTCTCTCAATAGCAAGCTTTTAGTTTGAAACCATTAACATGACTAAACACGATGACAGTAGAGTCTTCCCTTTATTACTCATCAGAAAAATTATAAAGCGTATCCTGTTGAAATACTAGCAAGCTGTGAATTTAGGCTCTCCTAAATAGTGCAGAAGGCAGATACTTCCAATGTAAATGCTAGAATGAATAAAGAGAGGATATTTCATTTTCATAAATTTGTAGATTGAACCAGAGCTTTATATGCCTAAGTGGACACATACCCATGTTGTTAAAGTCTAAATTGGGGTGTTCAAATTATGGTAGCACCACCACCATCTCTCCCCTAAAGAAAACAATTGAATTAGCATACTGAAACAATCTAGTCAATAACAGATGCTCCGTACCCACCTGAGTACAAATCCAACATCTGAATTAACATAAACGATATATTAATGCCAGCAACAGCAAATGGATATTCCCACTCTGCTCGCTTCCCACCCTTTTTGAACAATAACCTATGAAAAGACACCTTCATTTTGAATTTTGATAGAATTAGTGATAACCATTATTCTAGAATCCATTCTTCAAGAAAAATAAACAGAAGAACCGCCAATATTAGAAGAGAACAAAAAATATAGAAATTAATAAAAAAAATTATCATCCTACTTTGGACACTTTGCAAGAACAAGACAACTGTACCGGATACGTTCTTGCAAAAAACAGCAAGTTCTCAAGAGAAACAAAACCACAACCCCTACAAATTAAGAAAAATATTTCAATGAGAATATATTGAATATTTTAAATCTTAAACAACATAACCATTGCAATCTTTGGTGCAACAAGATAAATTAAATAAACATGACACTATTATTTCTAAAGAATATCAGCGAGCAAGTAGTTCTTGTTGATTTTTAATTTGCCTCTCAAGTTATTTGGCATCATATGCCAAAAAAAACAATTGGAAAAGAGCGCTTCGACATCCCTGAGGATGAAATAATTCCATTTTAATTTTTTGAGTCGCTACCTATTGGTTCCCTAGACATGACAAGGATCATCGATCCATACTCTAAAAACTATCTGCTTGAGATGATATAAGTCTAAACACGAGTTTAATTTGACAGGATACATAGTTTTTTCTGATTGAATCTGAACCACCAGCCATAAAGCCATGGCATTCAAAACAGGAACTGGTTCTGAGAAAGGAGTCAGTGATGTATAATGAAGCACTAGAAGAGATAATTTCACCAGAAAGGCAAAGGAAAACTGTTTTCATATTCTTAATCATGTAAATCTTTTTCCATGCGGCAGTCAATTATTGAGTGTAAGCGTAAGTACAAATCTTGGTTCTCAGCTGATTCCCACCATATAGGAAACATGTGACCTTGCATACCGTAGGCAACGTATCAGTCTTATTTTGACAAGTGACTCAAACTACCATTTGAAATCACACAGATGTAGCCTGTACCTAAAGTCAGTTGATGGATTAGGTCCTTGCCACCCCATATCTTTCCATTGCTCAGATACCAAACCTTTAAGTGTAACATTTGGATATGCTGCTTTCCACAATGCTATGAGAGATGCCTGATAATGATAATGAATAATGAGATCAAACAGTAAACAAAATAAGCAGAAAGTACAATGATCCACTTCCTTTGAGAAGCCATGTGCCAGTCGCCAAAAGAAGATATATTGAAGTACAAATTAAGCAGCAAACAGCTTAATTGATCATGTTTTTTGACATATTGGGCAGAGAGAGAGAGAGAGATGTTAACTACTTGATGGTCAATGCGATTTTCATCAAAAGGTACGTTCAGTCGTTCTTGAAGCCTTTGAAGTCTTTCTTCCTGGTTAAAAGTTTAAAAGAAAATATTAACAAAAAGAAAAAAGAAGAAAACAAAAAAGAAAAATCTATAAGGCTAAGTTACAACAGGCTTTTTAGTATGCAAAAATACCATTCACTACATACAGAATCTATTGAGAAAGAGAGCCAGGGAGTATTAGATACATTTTTGAATTCAACGATCTCTACTTAACAAGTCACATTTACCTGAAGAGGATTTAAAGGGTAGTCAAGAAATTTTCCACTTCCGAATCGTTTATTGCCTGAGCGGCTAAAGATTCCTCCTATCCATGTTCGTGGTCCAACCATAGCATTAGCTACAAAAGACAGTTGGTTATTAGCCGTGCTATCTATCATAGTAATCATGGGAAATAGATACCTGCAGTTAGAACTTATGCAAAATTTCATACATGCCACAGAAAATAGAGATTAAATTCACATTCTATGATTTGCGACAAGCTCTACAATCCAAAAGAATTCAGAGAACATCTATGCGCACGTTATATAATATTTAAAAAGAGCACCATGAATTTTTTTGAAAAAGCCACTATAAAAGTAGCAAACAAATGAACCACAACAAACCAACTATTTTGAGGGAGTGTATTTATTGAGTTTAAAATAAAAAAATAAATTAAAAAAAAAGATCATACCTACAACACCTCTAAATATCTATTACACACAATACAAAAAAAATCCAATATACCAGGAGCAGCAAACGAAACAAAAAAGGCAGAGTCCATATAATGCAAAAGCTGCTTCTTCTATCTTCACAGCTTTATTCCATTGCATCAATTTCATGCTGCCATCAAGCTTTCATGGCATATTTTATATGGGTTGACAACATTACTTAGTATGATTATTTCCCAGTAGGATTACTGCATATTATATGTTGGTTGCACACTTGCACATTTACTACAGCAGCATCTGCTTTATTACTGATGATACAAGGGAGAATAGAAAAACCTGAAAAGAATCTGCCTACATCAAAGAAGAAAAAGAAATGATGCATAAACCATAATGAATCTCAATATCGAAAGAAAATAAATATAAAACACACAGAACCCAAGGCCACAGATAAGGGCACACCTGCATGGTGCAGACCAACGCGCGCACACACCCATGAAGAGAGTGGGAGAAAGAAAAATTAAAATTATAGCAGAAAGTAAGGTAAGGGTTTAAACAATTTTGACTCACTAAAACACTGAGCTAACTGCGATGTTACACGAGCAGAATGTTGTGACCATGCCAATTCGCCATCACCCTTCTTTTGTCTCCAAAATATGCCATCCTCATCAACCTGGATTAAAGCATTCATGAGTAGAGGTAGGAAACAAAATGAGCTAACGCACAAGAACTAAGCAGAATCCAACTTTCTTTTTGGTAATGACTAAATTAATAATAGCATAATAATTGTATGATTAAGCCAGTCCTTCCAGCCACAGCTCCCGAGGCACATATAAGAAAAAGAAGAATAAGGAATATTATCTCTGCAGAATATTGATTTGATTCATCTAGAATAACATTGTAAATGTAGAGGCAAAGTAGTGATGAGCATGTAACATACACAGCATGCACTCATAAGAAGCTTAAAAGTGGGGTAATGGGGGTGAAGGAATAGAAAGGCCAAGAGAAACACACTAACAGCCTCATTTCACATTGTTCTTTTTTTTTTTAATCATGATAGGAACTTTTTTATTTGTAATCTTAGCTCAAATTATGACAAAAAAATGCACGGGAAGTGTCAGACATTGGATACAGATACAACAAAATATGATTTAATTTCTCGAAGTTAGGATAAGATCCAAAAATGCACAATGAACATCTAGTATTTATTTATGCATATTCACACACACACACAAACACAAACACGTGCATGCACGCACACACACACTCACATTTATGTATATAACATCAATTGAACTCTAATGGTGTGTTAGATGGACGAAAACTTAGAAGGATAGCTCATGAACGGGCCAGAACAGCCCTAATATTCATACTAAGTAGAGAATTGACCAATGACCAAAGTTGTTATCAAGTTCTCAGAAATAAGTTAGTGAGCTCCCAACCAAGTAAAGCAATTATATAATTACATGTTATGGGCTATGCGATGTAATGCTAAGCATTCTTCATTGTTTGATTGACTAGCTAGATAGTCAAGAAGACCTAAATTGGATTTACACATTCAATGCAGAGAAGCAGGCGTAGTGAGTCCGGTTTTCACATCAATAATTACTTTGATTCATTAGCACAAAACAATGCCAAATTCAGTAAAAGGATCCAATTTGAGTTACTGGATGAACTAATCATCAACATCAGTAAAATTTAACCAAATATTTAAAATATGAAGTTTAAAACGTAAAGGGTGTGCTAAGAACTGAAAGTGCAAAGTCTAAAGACAGAAAGAAGCCGCTTACTCTCTGGTGAGAAGAACAAGAAGGAATAATGTATCCTCTACGCCTTAATCTCATCAGAGAGAAAATAACAATCTGAGGGATCAGATTCTCTGACCCTTCCAAACCGAAAGAAAAAGGAGATGAAATATGATAATAAATGATGGCACCAACCCATGCTCTGTTCCTATAATTCAACCTCTCATCATTTCAGTTTTCTCCCTAATTTCCACCATCCCTCTATATGTAGCTATAAAGACAGAAAGAAAAGGAGGAGAGGTTGCCCAGGACCTGATTTTGAAAAACCCACGAGTAATAATATAATAAATTTAATTAATATGGAAAAGGAAGATTAACAGCGCAATCAAAGGGTCTTGTAATTTGTATTAATTTGAAAGCATAAAGAATCAGCAAAAACAAAAGTTAAACAGAAAAAGGGGTAATAATGAGGTTATTGAAATGCAATTAGGTGTAAAAAGGTTGGAAAAAGTTAATCAAAAGTAAAGGAAAAGGAATAGCCTTGTCTAAATAACATACAAGACAAAAAGAGCATATTGCATTGCACCCCCAAAGAGGAACCCATAGAGGAAATTGTAATAATGGATATAGAGAGACAGAGAGAAAGAGAATGGGTGAATTATTTTTACCTGTTACCGCTGCTGCATTTGAGTTGGGAAATTGGTGGTGGTGGTGGTGGTGGTGGTGGTAAGAATGGAGGAGAGGAAATTGGAGGGGCCAGGACTGGAACAGAAGGGGGAAAGAGGGAGAAGAAGAGGAGGGGGCATCTGAGCTTAGAGAAGAATGATGAAAATTGGGGGAATGGAAACCCTCTGTCTCTGTGTGTGGAAGGGAGAGAAAGAGAACTCACAACAGAGGCGGGAGAGGGAGTCCCTGGGCCAGACTCAGTGGGTGGTCCGGCGTTGTCTTTCATAACCAGCCACATTGCTACAAGTCCGCCTAATTCGTAGTATTTCCCTCTCCCCTTTTTTATTGGGTTTTTGCTTTTCCCGTTTCTTTACTTCTTACAAACTTTTTTTTTATTATTATTTTTATATTAAGAAAAACTGAATTTCTTTTTTCCCTTTTGTTTGAATTCAGTTGAAATCAAAGTTTAGTACAAGTTTATCTCAACCTTTTTTTTTAACACATGTTTTTCTCAGCCTTAACTCTCTAAATTATGCTTATGACATTATTTTTTAAAACAAAATATTTGATCTTAAAAAGTTATAAACGAAGTGAGTTATTTGTGAATGATTCGTTTAAGCTGACTAGACTCGAATTTGTTTATCGAATCGAATTCAAATTATACTATGTTCGACTCAAAATCGACTCGTCTAAGTTTGACTTGAGCTCGATGTTAGGTTTGTAATATTCATTAACAAAATCAAATTGCATTAAAGTAAAGCGAAAGCGTAAAAAACAGATTTTAAAATTTTACAAGCCATATATCCAGATCATCCTTTATGTACAATTATTAATAAAACGAAAAGATAAATAACAAGAATTATAACCTTGAAGATTCGAGCTTCCTCAGTTAAAGGTTCACCTCCAAATCCTCTTCGCGTTCAAATTGAATCTACCGGGTTTGATTCCTTACTTTGATCAACATTAGCCATGCATCCAAGTGTTTGGCCGGGTGTTTGGCAAAACTCTAGTTTTTCTATCTCTATAGAAAATAAACACTCTCCTAACTGTTGGGATTGTTATTTACGTGTCTTGTGGAAACAACATCAACTACCCTCACCCATAATAAGACTTCTCTTATTTAAGATGTATGCAACACTCCTTAACAATTAAGGAATTAAGTTTTATTTTAATTAATTAAATTTTTTTAATTAATTAGGCTCCCAATCTTATTAGGAATAATTAATTAAATTCTTTTAAATAATTAGCCTCCTAATCTTATTAGGAATATATGAAAATATTTTTATTAATTAATTCTCAAACTCCTTTAGGAGTTAAATAATAATAATAGTAATAATAATACTAAGACTACTCTTATTAATTTGTATTTAATATTTTCAAAATATTAAATAATAGATATTAATCTATTTAATTTATTCTATCATCATATAATAAATTAAATATATTTAAATCATTATTACGATTAATTATGTCATTTAATTCTTAAATAAATATTTTTCTTTTTATGGTATGACCCTTTAGGCTTTCCATATTAAACCGGTTGTGAATAAATCAATTAGAATAATTTTAATCTTACTTAAGTAAATTAATACCTATTAATTTATTTAAATAAATAATATTTATTCTACAATAGGGATAAGCCTTCCTGGCGATTAACGACTTTTCAGATAATATAGATTTCAACATTAATCATAAAATAACATTTGAGTAAATATAGTTACTGTACAATTCAATCCTTCCACCATACAATGTCCCAATTAAATATAAGACATGAAATTACTGTCAAGTCTTATTTTATTTAATTATATGTATTTCGATTCTTAAATGCACAACTCCAAATAATACAAATTAGAAACTCCTTTCTAATTTCATTCTGCCTTTGTCAAAGACTATTGGGTTGTCATTTATCGAATCACGTAGGATATTTCTCTTCTTTTAGTAGAAGTGGTAGATTCTTTGTTTATCATTCATTATCTCCATATATAATTTATTACACTCAAGCATACTCTTTGATATACCCTAAGGGTCTTAAGTAATAAGTCAAAATATAATTCATTATCTATAAGATACTATGATGATTTCAAGTATAAGAATCACTTGTACTACTATCACTGCAGGAATTCCTATTGACAAACAAGTAAAACTCCATTAAATATTTCTTAGCGAGCCACGTTTAGTAAACTTAATTATTTTCCAATAAGCACCTACATATTTGCTTTAATGTCTCCACGCAAATGATCATGAGATCAATCATCCTCATCCAATGAGCAAGCAACGTATGTACCAATATATTCGAATTCACTAATCCCCTTTTTAGTAATCCAACGATTTGGAACAATTTTAGTTTGTGAGCTATCTAACAATTTAGATCTTGTTAGCATGATTATCATCATAAATCTAAAAGTATTGCTCAAAACTATGAGTTTATCACATATTATAAAATAACACCATGTAGATAAATTAAAAGCCTTTAATTAAATAATTCTTTTATTAATAAATGAATAAGATTGTTACAAAGTATATGTTTTATCATCAAACATGATTGGCTTGTGTGCATATTACTTTCACTCGACTCATTTAAGGTTAACTTAAACTCAACTTATTTAGTATTCAAATTATTAAAATAATTATTTTTACATATCATATACACATAAATATAAAATAATTATTTTAATAATTGTTTAAATTTAATTTAATTATGTAGGCCCAAGTGTAAATTAGGGTTCACATGACTTAATTAAATAAAGACGGAAAAGTTATGCAGAACACGCAGAAATAAAAGTGTTAGACCCAAGAAGTCTTTCATGTATCCCGAGACAAAAGGCTCGTGGAGGCAGCTCGTTTTGGGAATTGATTGAGGGATTGGATTGGTGGCTAGAAGTAGAAGTGATCATTCGGTTATAACCGAACCAATAGGCTATTCGGTTATAACCGAAAACTGAATACAGCAACAGATTACAAAGTAACTTAAAGTGAAAACCACAAATCCTAATTTGAACATGAAAGGAAAAGAACATATATAAACCTTGATGCAAAGACCAAGAAATCACACAAACAGCTTTCCCCCTATTACTACTCATTGCCACCACCTATAACTAACAGCTTTCCTGCAGTAGAGACAACACCAAAGTAGGCAAGATGCCTAACTTGTGAAGGAAGAACGGGGAGGGTTATCCAAAGGTATTGCATGGGATCATAAAGCTGCCATATGTTCTCAGGATCATAGGCGCGCACACACATAAAAAATTCTCCATGGAGTTGGCCTCTTGTCGAGCTTTGAATTGTTCAACGTTGTGAACAACAGCTCGCCAAGAATGAGAAACAAGTTCCAACTTAGGATGAAGTTTAAAGCAACAACATCAAGAAGACCTTCAATCAATCCAGGCATAATGATCACTATTGCATCCTTTTGTTAGTACTCTGTTGAATAGTAATTGAAACTTCTTGTTACAGCCAGTCTCCGAAAAACTGTAAAAGAAAATAATATTGAAGTAATCAAACAGATAATTAAGTCGATCTGTCAAGTATCGGCTTGGGATCATGTCTTCTTATGACTATTCTGGATGTACAATGTCTTGAAATTGAGAAAAACATTACCCTTGAATTTCAAATCCAAAAATGATATAAAGGTACACTCTGAGACCATGTACAAAATGAAATCTACCATGTACAACTGTTGAGATATGTAGAGAAAATCCAAAGGGACCATTGGCTTGACTTCCCACATTCAATAATACCTTGCATTGGTTGAATTAAACAAAAAAAGATAGCAATTGATTTTCTTGTAAGCTCATTTTATAATACCTGGAGTCGAAGACAACTTTTCAAGGTTGTGGAGTGAATTAAATTTTTGAAACCCAGAGCTGATAAAACCATACAATTTAATATATAGAACTTTATATAAAATTTGAAAAGGAGATACAAAAGAAGGACAAAAAGCCAAAAAGGTTCATCTCAATAAGGCACCTGGACAGGAAACCAAAGAACTATTTATCAGCAACTAAAAAAAAGTGAAACCACATAAGGGGATCAGAGGATATAGCACTCAAAAAGAAAATAAAAAGCTAAAAACAATTTTCTGAGAACTCTAACAAGAAAATTTAGGGCACAGTAATCCCCTCTGGACAAAATTGAAGATCAATGATCACTTATTTGAAATTACCAACAATCTTATCTCAAGAGGTTGGCTCAATGCCATAAGCTTCACTAAAGGTTGGTCACATGATCAAGTTGTACCAACTCCAAGAGCCACTTATATATACAAGCCAAGAATTACCTGGTGTATGGTTCTTGTGGGGTGGGTCATCTTATCGAGGATTAATTAGAGCATAAAAGATAAGCAAAGAAAACCATAACACCCAGATTGAAAAATGCACAAAAAATTAGCTCAACCGCGCAGACAAGATCACCGGAACCCAGTTGCCGGTAAGATCATATAAACAACCAGATTTGAAAATCCCTAACCATATGAACCCCACATCAGATCATAACCCCAAAGTCCAAAACCAAGATCAGAGCCCCCACTGATCTCAAGGTCGGAGGAAGAGGAAGGAATGGTGGGTCGAAGAGGAGAGGGGAAGGGGAAGACATGAGGGCAAGACCGCAAGAGGGCAAGAGGTTGAGGAGTGAGAAATCGATATCTGATAGAGTAGAGTGATAGACTGATAGTTATAGATAATATTATAAAATTAATTTTTTTAAGTTCGGTTATTCGGGTATCCGAATAACCTATTTTTTAAAAATCAAAATCGAATACTAAGTAATAATTCGGACATAACCAAAATTATAAAAAAAATCGAAAAACTGAAATAATTTGGTTCGGTTCGATAATTCGGTTTTATCCGTTTTTTGCTCACTCCTAGCTAGGAGGATAGGACGATATGGGCATTATTCTAATGACTAAAGGGTATTTCTGAAAATTTCCAAAAGACATGTGACTACTTAATTTCTAAAAAGCTCTATAAATATCCCTTCCATTCCATCATGGAATGAACTTTTTGGACTCTTTAAGGCTTTGGACTTTTGGAGCTTGGACATTCTCTCTCAATCCCCGAAGCACTCAAGAAGACTATTTGAATCCCTGTTACTCTAACAATATTTTCGGATTTTAGGAGTCTCTCTCAACCCGAAACACTCAAGAAGACTCTTGGAATCCTTGCTACCCTAACAAGATTTTTGAATTCTAGGAGTTCTATCATGTGTCATTGGAGTAATCACTCATCTGTTCTTCTCCCCTCTCCAATCCATTAATCAATTCTGTGCTATTCGTGGATTTCTCTCCTTCTCAGCTAACACGAAACCCTAACCCTAGCAAAGACACGATTCCTTGCCCACAAATTAATTCCATTAAAACTTTGCTAGACTCATTTATAAACACATCGAAAACAATATACTGAGACTCGTTTAAAACATAGACTCGATTCAAATTCGATTAATTTTTAATCAAGCTCGAATTTGATAAGCCAAAGTTTGAATTAATTCAGGTGCACTTTATTGTTAGTCTTCAACAATGATATTATAAAGAAAGAATACTATTTCCACATGTAATTTTGATATTTCCATATGATCCTCTCTCACAAAAGAGTAGAATGGATCCCACCTTTATGTGAGAGGAGCACATGTAGAGTTATCAAAATTACATGTGAAAATAACATTTTCCGATTATAAGTAAGTAAAATTTTCTAAGCTTACCGCGTTTTATGTCGGTATAAATTGCATAACCATATGCCATTAGTCTATCATTGAATAATCAATAACAATATATAACAAAGTAAATACCGAGTCATTTTAGTTGGTCCTGAGTGAACTCAATAATTCAATTTTGGTGATTCGATAGCTCAAAAGTTTATTATTATTATTATTATTATTATTATTATTATTATTATTATTATTTTCATGTTCTAGGTTATTTATTTTGGTATTTCCAAAAGTCAGCTCAAAAGTTATGATTTTTTACAAAATTTTAGTATACATTTATTGTTAAATTAAGATACAATGTATCATTTGTTATTAAAAATTAAAAAAAAAACTTTTGAGCTATCAAGTCACTAAATTTAGACTACTGAGTTGGATCAACTAAAAAATAGTTAAAATATTATATATAAAATTACTTATACTTTACGAGGATTATTAAAGTTGGTTCATTTAACTAGGATAACCGATGAGTGATGACCCAACTTTAGATGCGGAAAAAGTACACAACTCTTTTTAAATAAATAAAAAAAACAAAGATTCAACTTCTTCAACTCATGTCCATGCATTTAACTTTCCGTTGTAATAGAAATAGAACGGACGCGAGTCCTTAAGCGGCACTGAGAATTGAGATGAATGAATACATAGGATAGGTAGGATATACGTAGCTAGCGTGCATGCGTATTGTATATATGCTGCTAGTAGTACAAGATGAGGAGAGTAATATATGACTAGTCGATTATTTAATAGTATTAAAAAATTGTTTTAGAGGTAAAATTAAAGATGTTTTTATAGTGCTATTGCTATTACGTACATCATTTCAGGCATGTGATACATATATGCATGCAGGTTAATTAAAGGTTCCTGTTGGCTATGCTACGCAGAAAAAACTCGGAGTTAATTTGAGTCAATGCCCTGATACCCATACCGGGCGAGATCACTATATATATATATATATATATATATATATATATATATATATATATATATATATATATATATTAGACCTGGCAATATAGTTGGTTAACTGTCGGGTCAACCTATATTAACTGGAACCAAATGGGTTGGTTAACTATATTTATTTATTTGGGTTGGTTAAAGTTTGGAACCATATTTTTAAAATGAAATATACTTCCAACCCGGTTAACTATTTTTCTACCCATATTTTATTCTAAATCCAAATCAAAAGTTCTTTCCACCCATATTTACATATTGAAGAAGCTCCTAAACATTCCATCATTCATCGTTTGCTCGGTAATGTTGTTTACAGGAGGAATATTGCCTTCCTGTTGCACGTTCCCCTGGGTGGTGATCAAAGGTGTCTCCACGGTCTGATTTACTCCATTATTAACGTTCTCAGCTGCCATTCTTAAATACTGCCATAAAACAAGGGTTAATAGTCATGTCATATATTATCCCTATACTCTGACCGACCAAATAAACACCAAATAAACTTAGTCAGGTCATACTAGCGAAGGAATTCCCCGTCTCTCCCCTCCTAGTTCTTATCTCACATCTCAGCCAGGGATCATATCCCTAAGCTCTGATACCAACTGTGACGCCCCCAAAATAGGTATACAACACCCATTCTGAGTCGCCAAATACATGGTACAGAAAGCAAACTACAACTTCAATAATACAAATGTCGTGCAAAATACGACAACACATACTGTGAGTTTAAATATAAATATTGTCTTCTAGACAATATTCACACTCAAATAAATCCTCATTACAATTATTCAAACACTATTTTATAGAAATAGTGAGGACTGCTAAAACATCTTTCTAGAACCATCACTCCATACCCCGACTAGATCCTGCTATGTTCTCACCTCCTGAGAAGAAAAATGGAACCGAAAGGAAAAGGGTGAGCTCAACTAGCCCAGTAAAGAATATTATGACTAAGATAATATACAAACAAATTATCGTTAGTCTTCAACAGGGAAAAATCTGATAGAATATAATCGACAACAAGTTTTAAATCAACAACTGCAGCGGAAACAGCAAACCATTAGAAGAGTCAAGTAGAGAAAGAATTCTACTATCTTCTAAGATTTAAAAGTCCATCATCAATATTTTATCCCTGTAACATCAATTAATAATCATCTTTATCCAAATATTCATCTTTGCACTACAGGCCAAAGATATTCATTTGTATCACCTGTCAGTCATGTTCATCTCAACACCTGTTCATCTTTGCACTACAGGCCAAAGATATTCATCAAGTAATCATACATCTTTGCACTACAGGCCAAAGATATTCATTAATATCATCATTTAGGACTGAGGATGATGAAAAATATCTTAAAGAGAACGAATCCAATGAGACAGAAGGACAAATAGTAGGGATTCGTATAACAGTTTATCCAAGATCAATAATACTTCATAATAATCAATTGTGAAGCAAAATTCAAAAATAAAGATCAAAACATGGATACAATCAAAGATAGTAACCATAATAGACATCTCGGACAAAAAGGAAAAATTTTATTTTTCGGTGAATAGTGCCGTATTCGTGAATAGTGCCGTATACGTGAATAGTGCCGTATACGTGAATAGTAACCCCGACACAAAAAGTTCCAAATTTGATAAAAACTCATATCAATATTTCAGCATAATGATATTGAAGAAAATAATATCATTTAAGAAGAAAATAATATCACTTACCTCAAGATATCAGTACTTCTGGTCGGAATACCGGTATAAGGCTGAAAGAAACTTGCTCTGATGAATAGAAACTCTCAAAGTATCTAAATACTCACAAAATACACTCAATAATCTAGAGAGAGAAAGAGAGAAAACTAGCTTCTGCTTTCAACATGAACGTTGCGAAAGCAGTCTTCTGATCATCCCCTACCCTAGCGACATCGAACACCTTCTCTATCTCCATAAACCAGGTTTGTGCTTCGACTGAATTCATGGACCCACGGAATTCAGGTGGTCCAACCGCCTTAAACTCCTTAAACGTTGTACCTTGGTTTTGAGGTTGATTCTGCAACGCTCCTGTCAGTAGTGCTACTAGTTGTTGAACGGGATTCGCATCAACATTGTCGTTATTGTTAGTTCCTTCAGTGGTTCTTTGTCGTGTTGGCTGACGTCTGGGAGGCATTTTCTGTTAAAATAAAACATCTATTAGACCATTACTCAACTTCTTTAAGTATTTCTAATTAACTTGCCTCTATAAAAGAAATACCCACATAGCACATAACACTTTGAACAAAATAATAACATTTATTTATTCATAAACTTTCTGAAAACATAACACAATAGCATCTCTGCTATCTACATTCCTTTCCTGAACTACAAAAGTTTCAGGACAACATCATTATTATCATATCCCATGGTTACTTAACACTAGGGATTTACACATTATTTAATACTTATTACGTGCATTACCGACACATTTTCTACGATGGTCTATTAAGGTACTTCGTAGCCCTATCAAGTTCTTCCTCCATGACTCGAAACATTGTTCTGCGATCTAACACGAATGATGGCAGTGTCTCGAACTGAATCGGATATCCCATGACCCGATCTTGAGCTCGATTAATTGCGGTGTTAAATACTTTATCCATCTCTTCCATCTTCATCCTCTTTGCCTGCGCGTCTCTCGCTGCTCTTCCAGTTCGTTGATAAGCTTCCTCGTATGTATTTTCAGCTCTTTCCCTCTTAGCCGCTTCTTCTCTCAGCTTGCTCTCCAGTTCAGCAACCATCTCGATCAATTGTTCTTTCTCTCCTTCAGTCTGTATTAATTTCTCCTCGGCGTTAGTCAGTCGTTCTTCACGATCCAGGATCTCATCGTCCTTCTGTGTCATTGCAGTCTGTTGTTCAGCTACTATCTCTTGCAATTCCTCAATTGTATCCTGAAGTTCCACGTTGCGGTCATGCACCTCATCGTATATACGGCCTGCTATCGAGTTAAGTGGAATCCTTTCTTCCTCATCCTCCTCATCTGTCCCCACATCATCCTCCTCATCTTCAACTACTGTGACCAACGGGGCTAACTCCCGTGGCAGTAGTTGTTCCCAATCTACCTGAACGTCATGAGGCTCCTCCTCTATAGACATTTGAGGTCCCTCCTCCCTAGCCTGACTGGATTCTCCGACATTAGTCATCCTGACAACAAAGTTTTAAAGTTTTAATTAATAATCATTACTACTCGACACTCACGAGTACATAAACATAAACACATAAGCACATAAGTGTTTTATTACTTCTTTCTTAAAACTCGATAAGAGTTATCTCCACTATCTTTTCAAAAGGTTACTTCCTAAGGCTTTTCCCCCACCTAAGGTTCATAACCTAAAGCTTTGATACCAACCTGTGACACCCCCAAATCCTAGAACTTCATTTCCTCAAGATTTGGTGTTCACGTAATCAAAACATTCATTTCTAACTACCCAATTATAATAAAATTGAATAACAAAACCTGCCCATACAGGATTAAACTTAAATAAATCTCCCAGGTTAACTAACCTTTACAAATAATCATTCATGCGGAAAAATTAAAATAAACTTCATTACAATCTTTAAACCAAGTCGGAAAATAAACTATTCAACTATTACAAGTCTTCAGCATTGTTTCGTCTTTCCTTTCCCTTTACTGGTACTAGGTACATCACCAGTTTCAACTTTAGCTGTAAGAAATTTTACAGGCAAGAGTGAGCAAACAAGGCCCACTTGAAATAACAATAATTAAATCATTAAACTTTTACATCATTTGTCAACATTAAGCTCAATAGAATTTAACAATATATTCTATTAACTTTTGGAAAGCTTTAACCTTTACTGAGGGTCTAATGACCGCGAACCATGTCCACAGTTATAAGTAATTTTTCAACTTAAACTTTAACAGTCATAAGACTATAAGGACTTCACGTACTTAGGGGATCAACCCTTCGTACAATGTATTGTGCACAATCATTTCAACGCTAAGCGTAACCTCTTATAAAAGAGTTGTTCTTCTCAGTATTTACAATACAAGTCCGTACCAAAGTGAGTTTGGTTTGGATACATCATGGGGTAATTTAGAATTCAACGGTAATTGTGACGCCCCCAAAATAGGTATACAACACCCATTCTGAGTCGCCAAATACATGGTACAGAAAGCAAACTACAACTTCAATAATACAAATGTCGTGCAAAATACGACAACACATACTGTGAGTTTAAATACAAATATTGTCTTCTAGACAATATCCACACTCAAATAAATCCTCATTACAATTATTCAAACACTATTTTACAGAAATAGTGAGGACTGCTAAAACATCTTTCTAGAACCATCACTCCATACCCCGACTAGATCCTGCTATGTTCTCACCTCCTGAGAAGAAAAATGGAACAAAAAGGAAAAGGGTGAGCTCAACTAGCCCAGTAAAGAATATTATGACTAAGATAATATACAAACAAATTATCGTTAGTCTTCAACAGGGAAAAATCTGATAGAATATAATCGACAACAAGTTTTAAATCAACAACTGCAGCGGAAACAGCAAACCATTAGAAGAGTCAAGTAGAGAAAGAATTCTACTATCTTCTAAGATTTAAAAGTCCATCATCAATATTTTATCCCTGTAACATCAATTAATAATCATCTTTATCCAAATATTCATCTTTGCACTACAGGCCAAAGATATTCATTTGTATCACCTGTCAGTCATGTTCATCTCAACACCTGTTCATCTTTGTACTACAGGCCAAAGATATTCATCAAGTAATCATACATCTTTGCACTACAGGCCAAAGATATTCATTAATATCATCATTTAGGACTGAGGATGATGAAAAATATCTTAAAGAGAACGAATCCAATGAGACAGAAGGACAAATAGTAGGGATTCGTATAACAGTTTATCCAAGATCAATAATACTTCATAATAATCAATTGTGAAGCAAAATTCAAAAATAAAGATCAAAACATGGATACAATCAAAGATAGTAACCATAATAGACATCTCGGACAAAAAGGAAAAATTTTATTTTTCGGTGAATAGTGCCGTATTCGTGAATAGTGCCGTATACGTGAATAGTGCCGTATACGTGAATAGTAACCCCGACACAAAAAGTTCCAAATTTGATAAAAACTCATATCAATATTTCAGCATAATGATATTGAAGAAAATAATATCATTTAAGAAGAAAATAATATCACTTACCTCAAGATATCAGTACTTCTGGTCGGAATACCGGTATAAGGCTGAAAGAAACTTGCTCTGATGAATAGAAACTCTCAAAGTATCTAAATACTCACAAAATACACTCAATAATCTAGAGAGAGAAAGAGAGAAAACTTGTTTCTGGTGTGATTTTCAATTCTAACTTAGCCCTCTATTTATAGGAAAATTTTAGTAGGTTTGACCTGCAACTGATGGCTTTACCTGCTACTATTCCCACCCACCACATTTGAAATATAATTCAGCATATTTCTTCACCAACCACAAGTGGGGCCCACCAATTCTAGAATTTTCCATCAAAATGATAAACTCCGAAAATTCAACAATTTCTGAACCAGTCATCTCGTAAAATTCCTAATAAATCATACGTTCATTTTTAACGGTTCAAAATTTGTGGACATATACTCAACTTATATATGTATAACATATCCAAAAATTACCACGATCCAACGGTCGGATTAAAAATTATAACACCCGCAATATTTCTCAAAAACCCTGATTTGATTTTTAATACCTCCATTCCGATAAAAATACTGATAAAACACCTCAACATTAACTCCTTCATTTTTAACCACAAAAATATATCCCTCATTTATATCCACATAAAATAAATATTTCCTTATCATATGAATCAATAATTAATTATTCACAAATAATATTACAGAATCACATTTATGACAACCAGGCCGTTCCCAGGAAAGAGGGGGCTTTCCAATAAGGATTTCTCCTTACTGGCGCGCAATTAGATGACCAAACCTCTCCTTAGACAGAACTTTCTAGACATTGCCAATAATGTTATATAATAATATTATTCAAATAATATGAATTATTGATCTGATAATGGAAAATACTGTGCAGCAACAATTATTGAAACAACAATAATATAAAATATCAATGCAACAATTATTGAATCAATAAAATAAAATATTGAACAATAACTACTGTAACAATTATTGAGTAGTGCCTTCTTACGTAAGAATTAATAATTGGTGCAATACCGTGTGCTACTGTATTTTAATCACCGGGTATTCCAACAGTATTAACGGTAACAACTACGCCGTTATTTATAAATAACTTATACTTGTCATTTTCTTCATCCAATCGCTTTCTGTTATGGGGCCCACACAAGGCTGCGCCGTCGTACGAATATTTCCCGACAGCAAGAATATTCCACGACCAAACGAATATTCCCCGACAAAATGAATATTTTATAACCACTTGCTTATTTTGCAAAATTTGCACATTTCACCCATAACCAAAGTATTATATCAAATTAGCCCCTTATTATTCACAATAATATTTAGAGAAAATTTGATTTTATTCATTAATAAGTTGGGGTCTTACAACCTCCCCTCCTTATGAAATTTCGTCCTCGAAATTGACGTACGCACCTGATGTTTCAAAAAGGTGAGGATACCTCGCTTTCATTTCTGATTCCAACTCCCAGGTCATTTCTTCAATAGCATGGTTTTTCCACAAAACCTTAACTTGTGGTATAACCTTCATGCGTAGGACATGCTCTTTCCTATCCAAGATCTTAACAGGTACCTCCTCGTACGTTAAATCTTTAGCTATCTCGTCTGGTTCTAACTCAATAATGTGGTTCGGGTCTTTAACATATTTACGAAGCATAGATATGTGAAAAACATTATGAACACGAGACATGTTTGGAGGTAATGCGAGTCTATATGCCACATTTCCTATTCGCTCAAGAATCTCAAATAGACCAACAAATCTTGGATTGAGCTTTCTTCTCTTCCCAAATCTTGTAACTTCCTTCCATGGTGCAACACGTAACAATACATGATCCTAATATTAAATTTCACGTCCTTCCGATGAAGATCCGCATAACTCTTTTGTCGATCCTGTGCCGTTTGTATACGTTGTCGAATCGTTTGGATCTTCTCTGTAGTAATGCGTACCAACTCTGGTCCCAACAATGTTGCTTCACCCATCTCGTCCTAGCATACTGGAGAACGACATTTTCTTCCATACAACGCCTCGAATGGAGCCACACCTATGCTCGCCTGATAACTGTTGTTGTAGGAGAATTCCACCAATGGTAGGTACTTATCCCAACTCCCTTTGAGATCTAGGACACAAAGTCTTAATAAATCTTCAAGAGTTTGAATAATCCTCTCTGATTATCCGTCCGTTTGAGGATGGTATGTCGAACTGAATCGTAAATCCGTGCCTATAGCTTTCTGCAAGCTAACCTAAAATCGTGAAGTGAATCTTGGGTCACGATCCGAAACTATGGATACTGGCATGCCATGCAATCTCACAATCTCATTCACGTACATACTAGCAAGACGTTCAAGGGAATAAGTCTCACGTATCGGCAAGAAATGAGCGGATTTGGTTAATCTATCAACAATAACCCAAATCGCATCAATGCCTTGAGAAACCTTGGGAAGACCCGAAACAAAATCCATAGTAATTTGTTCCCACTTCTATTTCGGGATCTCAAGTGGTTGTAATGGACCCTTTGGCACTTGATGATCCGCCTTTACACGTTGACAAGTTAAACACCTCGAGATAAACTCCGCGATCTCTCTTTTCATATTGCTCCACCAAAATGTATGTCGAAGATCGTGGTACATTTTGGTACTCCCAGGATGGATTGCAAACGGTGTGTTGTGTGCCTCCATCATTATTCTATGCTTCAAGTCAAAATCGTTAGGAACACAAAGTCTGGAGTTGACTCGAAGTATTCCTTCTTCATCGATTCTTGCTTCTGGAATAGCACCTTCTTGCACTTTCTTCTTCATACGCATCAGCTCCATGTCCGTAGCTTGAGCAGCTTTAACTTTATCGATTAAAGTCGGTTCTACTCGTATATTTGATATCATCATGTGGGTACTTGGAGCCTTCATCTCTATCTCCATCCTTTGTAAGTCATACAAAATGGGCCTTTGTGTTAACAATATTGCACTCGTACCCGCATATGATCTTCTACTCAATGCGTCAGCTACTACATTTGCTTTTCCAGGATGATATTGGATGATATGATCGTAATCTTTCAACAGCTCGAGCCAACGTCGCTGCCGCATGTTGAGTTCCTTTTGGGTGAAGAAATATTTGAGGCTTTTATGATCTGTATAGATCTCCACTTTCTCCCCATACAGGTAGTGTCTCCAGATCTTCAACGCAAAAACGACTGCTGCCAACTCCAAATCATGAGTAGGATAATTCCTCTCATATTCTTTGAGTTGTCGTGAGGCATAGGCTATGACTTTCCCATGTTGCATGAGAACACATCCTAACCCTTTGCCTGAAGCATCGCTGTAGATAACAAATCAATCCGAACCAGATGGTATTGTCAGAACAGGTGCCGAAATGAGTCTCCTCTTGAGTTCTTGGAAACTCTTCTCGCATTCCTCACTCCATACAAATTTTGTATCTTTCCGAGTCAGCTAAGTTAACGGAGTAGCGATTCGAGAAAATCCTTCCACGAATCTCCGATAGCAACCAGTTAAGCCTAGAAAGCTATGTATTTCGATTACTGACTTAGGTTGCTCTCAACTGTGACTCATATCCCAATCTTGGATAGCACGTCACAATAACACATATCAGTTTACTACCGCACGAATATGGCGTCCCCTACGGAGAGTCTGGATTCAGTGCATTCCACAAAGGAAGTCACCAGATAAAGGCTCGGGTACAAACTTCTACAGTTAGGTTTTTAACTCCTGAAGTTCAATAGGAGCCATTCGATATGAGATTTTAGAAGTGAGTTTCGTACCAGATTCAAAGATGATACAAAATTCAATATCACGCGTAGGCCAAGAAATTCTTCAGAAAATACGTCAGGGATTTACTAACAATAGAAATATCATTCAAATCTGACGTATTTTTGTTCAAGTCCATAACATAGCTAAGAAATCTTGACATCCGTTTTTTAATAAACGAATGACTTTACGGCTTGATATGAAAGAGTTTGACTTCAATGGTTTGGTTGCTTGAATTTGAATAACAGGTTGCTTAGGAATATGAAAACTAACAACCTTACGAAAGCAATCAATTTTGGCATGATGAGTGGTTAACCAATCAATTCCTAAAATCACATCAAAAGCAAGTATCTTTAAAGAGATAAGATCAACAGCTAATGTGATAGTGCCAACTTGGATCATGCAAGATTTATAAATAGTGGATGTAACGAAAGTTTCTCCTAACGGAGTTTCCACAGATAAATCAAAGTCTAATTTCTCCGGAGTCAAGTTTAAACGTTGAGCACAAGTAGGAGAGATAAATGAATGGGTAGAATCGGTATCTAATAAGGTATAAACTTCTCAAAAATTTATAATTAACTAACCCGTGCTAACTTCGTTCGGGTTCCTCGTATTCTGACCAGTCACGAAAAACGCTCTTCCAGGAACCGTTGACTTTGACTTATCCGGGACAACTTTTGGAGTCACCATCCCCGCTGAACTTGATTTTGCTACAGAACACTCTCGAGCTATATGACCCTCCTTTCCACAGTTATAACATACTTTGGATTGTTGTGGGCAGTTTGGGCTGATATGTCCCTCTTTCCCACATTTGTAACATACGACCGGTGGTCGTTCTCCTCCCCTAGAAACAGTTGATGTTTGTGCTGACGTCTTCACGTTATCATTGTTGTACCTTCTCTTCTTGAAATCTCCTCCCGACTCGTTCCCTCTACGACCACGATTACCACCAGAGTGGTTATCACTTTTGTCCGAATGTTTTCCTCCCTGCTGGTTTTTATTGCTTCGATGACTGCCGCCACCGGTATGACCCTGGTTGTGGTCTCTCGGTTGCACATACTCATTATCTCGCTCTAATAATTGAGCCATGTTTACAACATCTGAATATAAAGAAAATTTATGAGAGATAAGATATTGCCGAATCTCGGGTTTTAGACCTCTCAGAAACATCCTTGTCATTCGTTCCTCATTTTCGACCAAATGAGGTGCAAACCTGGATAACTCTGCAAACTTCGCCTCGTACTGGGACACCATCATGTTGTTTTGTTCCAGTCTGATAAACTCCACCTCCTTCATATGACGAATACTTTCAGGAAAGTACTTGTCATTGAACAATTTTTGAAATGTTTCCCAGGACATGTTGAGTGCGTCAGGCTGGGTACGCTTCACAGACTCCCACCAGTAGTCTGCCTCACCGCGGAACATAAAGGTGGCGAATGGAACCTTCTGTTCCTCCGTGCATCCCAAGACATCGAATATCTTGGTAATTTGCTTGACCCACGTTTCCGCTATGATCGGATCCGGCTTTCCCTTAAATTCTGGTGGTCCCAATTCTTTGAACTGCTTAGCTGTGACAAACCGCGCGTTGTTATCATTTCCACCCGTATTCTGCACACGAGTCTCCCTTGTCTGACTTTGCATGAACTGCAAAAAGCTCCTAAACATTCCATCATTCATCGTTTGCTCGGTAACGTTGTTTACAGGAGGAATATTGCCTTCCTGTTGCACGTTCTCCTGGGTGGTGATCAAAGGTGTCTCCACGGTCTGATTTACTCCATTATTAACGTCCTCAGCTGCCATTCTTAAACACTGTCATAAAACAAGGGTTAATAGTCATGTCATATATTATCCCTATACTCTGACCGACCAAATAAATACCAAATAAACTTAGTCAGGTCATACTAGCGAAGGAATTCCCCGTCTCTCCCCTCCTAGTTCTTATCTCACATCTCAGCCAGGGATCATATCCCTAAGCTCTGATACCAACTGTGACGCCCCCAAAATAGGTATACAACACCCATTCTGAGTCGCCAAATACATGGTACAGAAAGCAAACTACAACTTCAATAATACAAATGTCGTGCAAAATACGACAACACATACTGTGAGTTTAAATATAAATATTGTCTTCTAGACAATATTCACACTCAAATAAATCCTCATTACAATTATTCAAACACTATTTTACAGAAATAGTGAGGACTGCTAAAACATCTTTCTAGAACCATCACTCCATACCCCGACTAGATCCTGCTATGTTCTCACCTCCTGAGAAGAAAAATGGAACCGAAAGGAAAAGGGTGAGCTCAACTAGCCCAGTAAAGAATATTATGACTAAGATAATATACAAACAAATTATCGTTAGTCTTCAACAGGGAAAAATCTGATAGAATATAATCGACAACAAGTTTTAAATCAACAACTGCAGCGGAAACAGCAAACCATTAGAAGAGTCAAGTAGAGAAAGAATTCTACTATCTTCTAAGATTTAAAAGTCCATCATCAATATTTTATCCCTGTAACATCAATTAATAATCATCTTTATCCAAATATTCATCTTTGCACTACAGGCCAAAGATATTCATTTGTATCACCTGTCAGTCATGTTCATCTCAACACCTGTTCATCTTTGCACTACAGGCCAAAGATATTCATCAAGTAATCATACATCTTTGCACTACAGGCCAAAGATATTCATTAATATCATCATTTAGGACTGAGGATGATGAAAAATATCTTAAAGAGAACGAATCCAATGAGACAGAAGGACAAATAGTAGGGATTCGTATAACAGTTTATCCAAGATCAATAATACTTCATAATAATCAATTGTGAAGCAGAATTCAAAAATAAAGATCAAAACATGGATACAATTAAAGATAGTAACCATAATAGACATCTCGGACAAAAAGGAAAAATTTTATTTTTCGGTGAATAGTGCCGTTTTCGTGAATAGTGCCGTATACGTGAATAGTGCCGTATACGTGAATAGTGCCGTATACGTGAATAGTAACCCCGACACAAAAAGTTCCAAATTTGATAAAAACTCATATCAATATTTCAGCATAATGATATTGAAGAAAATAATATCATTTAAGAAGAAAATAATATCCCTTACCTCAAGATATCAGTACTTCTGGTCGGAATACCGGTATAAGGCTGAAAGAAACTTGCTCTGATGAATAGAAACTCTCAAAGTATCTAAATACTCACAAAATACACTCAATAATCTAGAGAGAGAAAGAGAGAAAACTAGCTTCTGCTTTCAACATGAACGTTGCGAAAGCAGTCTTCTGATCATCCCCTACCCTAGCGACATCGAACACTTTCTCTATCTCCATAATCCAGGTTTGTGCTTCGAATGAATTCATGGACCCACGGAATTCAGGTGGTCCAACCACCTTAAACTCCTTAAACGTTGAACCTTGGTTTTGAGGTTGATTCTGCAACGCTCCTGTCAGTAGTGTTACTAGTTGTTGAACGGGATTCGCATCAACATTGTCGTTATTGTTAGTTCCTTCAGTGGTTCTTTGTCGTGTTGGCTGACGTCTGGGAGGTATTTTCTGTTAAAATAAAACATCTATTAGACCATTACTCAACTTCTTTAAGTATTTCTAATTAACTTGCCTCTATAAAAGAAATACCCACATAGCACATAACACTTTGAACAAAATAATAACATTTATTTATTCATAAACTTTCTGAAAACATAACACAATAGCATCTCTGCTATCTACATTCCTTTCCTGAACTACAAAAGTTTCAGGACAACATCATTATTATCATATCCCATGGTTACTTAACACTTGGGATTTACACATTATTTAATACTTATTACGTGCATTACCGACACATTTTCTACGATGGTCTATTAAGGTACTTCGTAGCCCTATCACGTTCTTCCTCCATGACTCGAAACATTGTTCTGCGATCTAACACGAATGATGGCAGTGTCTCGAACTGAATCGGATATCCCATGACCCGATCTTGAGCTCGATTAATTGCGGTGTTAAATACTTTATCCATCTCTTCCATCTTCATCCTCTTTGCCTGCGCGTCTCTCGCTGCTCTTCCAGTTCGTTGATAAGCTTCCTCGTATGCATTTTCAGCTCTTTCCCTCTTAGCCGCTTCTTCTCTCAGCTTGCTCTCCAGTTCAGCAACCATCTCGATCAATTGTTCTTTCTCTCCTTCAGTCTGTATTAATTTCTCCTCGGCGTTAGTCAGTCGTTCTTCACGATCCAGGATCTCATCGTCCTTCTGTGTCATTGCAGTCTGTTGTTCAGCTACTATCTCTTGCAATTCCTCAATTGTATCCTGAAGTTCCACGTTGCGGTCATGCACCTCATCGTATATACGGCCTGCTATCGACTTAAGTGGAATCCTTTCTTCCTCATCCTCCTCATCTGTCCCCACATCATCCTCCTCATCTTCAACTACTGTGACCAACGGGGCTAACTCCCGTGGCAGTAGTTGTTCCCAATCTACCTGAACGTCACGAGGCTCCTCCTCTATAGGCATTTGAGGTCCCTCCTCCCTAGCCTGACTGGATTCTCCGACATTAGTCATCCTGACAACAAAGTTTTAAAGTTTTAATTAATAATCATTACTACTCGACACTCACGAGTACATAAACATAAACACATAAGCACATAAGTGTTTTATTACTTCTTTCTTAAAACTCGATAAGAGTTATCTCCACTATCTTTTCAAAAGGTTACTTCCTAAGGCTTTTCCCCCACCTAAGGTTCATAACCTAAAGCTTTGATACCAACCTGTGACACCCCCAAATCCTGGAACTTCATTTCCTCAAGATTTGGTGTTCACGTAATCAAAACATTCATTTCTAACTACCCAATTATAATAAAATTGAATAACAAAACCTGCCCATACAGGATTAAACTTAAATAAATCTCCCAGGTTAACTAACCTTTACAAATAATCATTCATGCGGAAAAATTAAAATAAACTTCATTACAATCTTTAAACCAAGTCGGAAAATAAACTATTCAACTATTACAAGTCTTCAGCATTGTTTCGTCTTTCCTTTCCCTTTACTGGTACTAGGTACATCACCAGTTTCAACTTTAGCTGTAAGAAATTTTACAGGCAAGAGTGAGCAAACAAGGCCCACTTGAAATAACAATAATTAAATCATTAAACTTTTACATCATTTGTCAACATTAAGCTCAATAGAATTTAACAATATATTCTATTAACTTTTGGAAAGCTTTAACCTTTACTGAGGGTCTAATGACCGCGAACCATGTCCACAGTTATAAGTAATTTTTCAACTTAAACTTTAACAGTCATAAGACTATAAGGACTTCACGTACTTAGGGGGATCAACCCTTCGTACAATGTATTGTGCACAATCATTTCAACGCTAAGCGTAACCTCTTATAAAAGAGTTGTTCTTCTCAGTATTTAGAATACAAGTCCGTACCAAAGTGAGTTTGGTTTGGATACATCATGGGGTAATTTAGAATTCAACGGTAATTGTGACGCCCCCAAAATAGGTATACAACACCCATTCTGAGTCGCCAAATACATGGTACAGAAAGCAAACTACAACTTCAATAATACAAATGTCGTGCAAAATACGACAACACATACTGTGAGTTTAAATACAAATATTGTCTTCTAGACAATATCCACACTCAAATAAATCCTCATTACAATTATTCAAACA
This sequence comes from Panax notoginseng, assembly GCA_016801055.1. NCBI lineage: Eukaryota > Viridiplantae > Streptophyta > Magnoliopsida > Apiales > Araliaceae > Panax > Panax notoginseng. Next base: position 99,580,743 of record CM029012.1, on the reverse strand, counting down.
CTATTTTACAGAAATAGTGAGGACTGCTAAAACATCTTTCTAGAACCATCACTCCATACCCCGACTAGATCCTGCTATGTTCTCACCTCTTGAGAAGAAAAATGGAACAAAAAGGAAAAGGGTGAGCTCAACTAGCCCAGTAAAGAATATTATGACTAAGATAATATACAAACAAATTATCGTTAGTCTTCAACAGGGAAAAATCTGATAGAATATAATCGACAACAAGTTTTAGATCAACAACTGCAGCGGAAACAGCAAACCATTAGAAGAGTCAAGTAGAGAAAGAATTCTACTATCTTCTAAGATTTAAAAGTCCATCATCAATATTTTATCCCTGTAACATCAATTAATAATCATCTTTATCCAAATATTCATCTTTGCACTACAGGCCAAAGATATTCATTTGTATCACCTGTCAGTCATGTTCATCTCAACACCTGTTCATCTTTGCACTACAGGCCAAAGATATTCATCAAGTAATCATACATCTTTGCACTACAGGCCAAAGATATTCATTAATATCATCATTTAGGACTGAGGATGATGAAAAATATCTTAAAGAGAACGAATCCAATGAGACAGAAGGACAAATAGTAGGGATTCGTATAACAGTTTATCCAAGATCAATAATACTTCATAATAATCAATTGTGAAGCAGAATTCAAAAATAAAGATCAAAACATGGATACAATCAAAGATAGTAACCATAATAGACATCTCGGACAAAAAGGAAAAATTTTATTTTTCGGTGAATAGTGCCGTATACGTGAATAGTGCCGTATACGTGAATAGTAACTCCGACATAAAAAGTTTCAAATTTGATAAAAACTCATATCAATATTTCAGCATAATGATATTGAAGAAAATAATATCATTTAAGAAGAAAATAATATCCCTTACCTCAAGATATCAGTACTTCTGGTCGGAATACCGGTATAAGGCTGAAAGAAACTTGCTCTGATGAATAGAAACTCTCAAAGTATCTAAATACTCACAAAATACACTCAATAATCTAGAGAGAGAAAGAGAGAAAACTTGTTTCTGGTGTGATTTTCAATTCTAACTTAGCCCTCTATTTATAGGAAAATTTTAGTAGGTTTGACCTGCAACCTGATGGCTTTACCTGCTACTATTCCCACCCACCACATTTGAAATATAATTCAGCACATTTCTTCACCAACCACAAGTGGGGCCCACCAATTCTAGAATTTTCCATCAAAATGATAAACTCCGAATATTCAACAATTTCTGAACCAGTCATCTCGTAAAATTCATAATAAATCATACGTTCATTTTTAACGGTTCAAAATTTGTGGACATATACTCAACTTATATATGTATAACATATCCAAAAATTACCACGATCCAACGGTCGGATTAAAAATTATAACACCCGCAATATTTCTCAAAAACCCTGATTTGATTTTTAATACCTCCATTCCGATAAAAATACTGATAAAACACCTCAACATTAACTCCTTCATTTTTAACCACAAAAATATATCCCTCATTTATATCCACATAAAATAAATATTTCCTTATCATATGAATCAATAATTAATTATTCACAAATAATATTACAGAATCACATTTATGACAACCAGGCCGTTCCCAGGAAAGAGGGGGCTTTCCAATAAGGATTTCTCCTTACTGGCGCGCAATTAGATGACCAAACCTCTCCTTAGACAGAACTTTCTAGACATTGCCAATAATGTTATATAATAATATTATTCAAATAATATGAATTATTGATCTGATAATGGAAAATACTGTGCAGCAACAATTATTGAAACAACAATAATATAAAATATCAATGCAACAATTATTGAATCAATAAAATAAAATATTGAACAATAACTACTGTAACAATTATTGAGTAGTGCCTTCTTACGTAAGAATTAATAATTGGTGTAATACCGTGTGCTACTGTATTTTAATCACCGGGTATTCCAACAGTATTAACGGTAACAACTACGCCGTTATTTATAAATAACTTATACTTGTCATTTTCTTCATCCAATCGCTTTCTGTTATGGGGCCCACACAAGGCTGCGCCGTCGTACGAATATTCCCCGACAGCAAGAATATTCCACGACCAAACGAATATTCCCCGACAAAATGAATATTTTATAACCACTTGCTTATTTTGCAAAATTTGCACATTTCACCCATAACCAAAGTATTATATCAAATTAGCCCCTTATTATTCACAATAATATTTAGAGAAAATTTGATTTTATTCATTAATAAGTTGGGGTCTTACAGTAATCAACTAAGGTTTAGTTGATTACAAACGACATAACTGTATACTATGGAATAATCATAGTTTAATTGATGTTTATAAATTGACATCATGCTTTAGGGATAATCTAATAGCATACAATTTGAATAATTATAATCTACCTTGCTTGAACAATAATAAGACAAGGTTAATTGAATAATAAACATCCACAACATGTATATAATTGTACATGCTAAACCACAAGTTAAGTACAAAAATAACTTGCTCCAAATAAATTTACACCATTATATGATAATCGAAATTGAAACAATAATTAGTTCGATAACACCAATGATTAGAAAACTTATACAATACGGAACTTGCTAAATATCAAAAGTTAAGACTTAGAAACTTGCTCAATGTAAAAGGTAGGTTTAGGAAACTTGCCTTTAGCACAAGCTACACTTTTACCACTTGAATTGATATCCTAAACATATGTCATATTGACATAATTAGTCCTAACCAACATTGTACATTTATATAAACAATTACATTCATCATATGGGTTGAATTACCTATTCACATAATCAATTATTTTTCAAGTAGATAATACTTAATAACATGATATTTCATAGTCTAATAATACTGAAATTATCATTTAACATTATTATGATAAACACATAACATTTATTTTCAAGTTTTGTACATTTAAACAAAACTGTCAGACAGTTCTGCCAAGCCGCGCCGCGGCGCCACAGTTTGTACTGTGGCTCGTTCTGCGGCGCTGAGTCGGCGCAGCGGCGCAGCGATTATACTACGTGCCGGCGCTGCGGCGCAGTGACTGTGTGCTTACGTCATGGTGATGGCGCTGCGGCGCCAGCAATGAACTGCTGGGCCGCGCCGCGCCGCGAACTGTCAGCGTCAACTGACAGCTTCGGCAACCATGAAAGAAAAAGCCAAATTGGCCAAAAAGCTCGAATCTAATAGACTAGTTACACTCTATTTTGCACATAAACTTCATACAAACACATTGTGACAATTCCTAACGTGTTTCCATTCATAATTTGTCTAAACATCAACTATAAAACACCTAATTTCAAGGTTTTTGGCAAAACTCCATTATTGATATTATTTTTCATTAAAATTACCACTGTGATTTTGTTATTCAATCAAAACAGAAATTTCCAAGCATAATGATTATAATTTTTCATACTCTAGCAATTCTTATAATCAATTTATCAATTTAACAACAATTAAAACCTTAATTTTCATTTTAACTAAAGCCATACTCATTCATAAAAACTCTCTGTAAAACAATTTCTTCATAAAATATATACATACATGAATTAAACTCTATATAATCATGCATAACTCATGAAACACATCTACAATTGCTAATTATATAAACTTATAACCAAAACAACAAAAAAAATTTATATAAATTTTTCACAGAGACTTTTTAGGAAGAAAAAAACTTTTAGAGTTTTGTAAAGAAGAAGATGGCCTACCTTGGAGTATGAAGAAGATGATGACTCTAACTCTCTGATTATCAAGCTTTTCTCCAAAACCTGTAAAAAAACTCTCAATTTTCTCTAGTTTTCTCTCTGTATTTCTTTCTTCTTCTTCTTCTTTTCTCTCTGTAAAGTTCAACTGAGTCCCTAACTCTAACATACGTACTATAAAATATAACGTATATAGTAATAATATATATTAATTATATAATATAAGTACTGATATAAATATATCAGTTATATAAGTTTTGAAATTTAAAAGCCATAAGGCTTGTTTGGCTAGTCTAAATAAAATAACCTATTAATCCTTACTCCCTGTTTGGTAAATTGAATTAAAACAAATGGATTAATCCTTATACCTTGTTTGCTAAAACACTATTAGATTAAAGACTTATTATACAATAAGGCATATTTGACAAAACTAAATTAAACCATTTTTAATTTATTTTAATAACTCCTTTATAGCAATGTTATTAGTCACACCTTTATTAAATTAATAAATCAATTAAACATTAATCTATTAAATTACTTTAACACACAAACAATTATAATTCTTTTTACAATTATAATTTCATTTAATCAACTAATATTTCAAACTACAATTTCTCATTTAAATATTATTATTTATTTAAAATCATTATAAGCTCTCTAGCTTATTAAATTAAACTCAATTATTATAAAATCTCATAATAATTAATTTATTTAGCTCCTTAATTATTTACTCAACAAATAATTAATTAAATCACATCAACTCAAATTGCCATATAATTCAATAAATATTTAATATTACCAATAAATATTTATTATTTAATATTTAATTATCTATTCAACCAATAATCAAATAATTAAATAATTCACATCAATTCCAATTAAATAATTCTTTATTTAATAATAACATATCCATTAAATATTTAAATAAATACATAAATATTTAATATTACACATTAAAAATCTGGAATGTTACATCATTTCCTCCTTAAAAGGATTCTGTCCTCAGAATCACAACTCAAACAATTCATTCGTTACATTCTTCCCTACTTACAAATATTCTGTCCCCAGAATCGAAGACACGGATTAAACAAATAACTCAGGGTAATCTTTCATCATTTTCTCTTCGAGTTCCCACGTAGCTTCTTCAGCGTTGTGGTTCCTCCATATCACCTTCACAGAAGGTATCACTTTATTCCTGAGCACTTGTTCTTTCCTGTCGACTATCTGGATAGGAATCTCTTCATAAGACAAATCTTTCTCGAACTGCAACGGTTCATACTCGATCACATGCTTGTAGTCGGGTTTATATGGTCGTAACACCGAAATGTGAAAAATATTATGAATATTTTCCAACACTGGAGGTAGAGCTATTTCGTAAGCCACTTCTCCCACTCTTCGCAGCACTTCAAAGGGTCCAATAAACCTCGGACTTAGCTTTCCCTTTTTACCGAAACGAATTTTTCCCTTCCAGGGAGAAACTTTTAAGAATACAAAAGTTCCTACGTCAAATGTACAATCTTGTCTGTGTTGATCAGCATACTTTTTCTGTCTGTCTTGAGCTGCGACCAGTCTTGTCCTGATGAGTTTGACAACATCAACAGTTTGTTGTACCAGTTCTGGTCCTAACAGTTGGCGTTCACCGACTTCATCCCAACACAGTGGGGTTCTACACTTTCTGCCGTACAATGCCTCGTAAGGTGGCATGCCGATGCTCGCGTGATAACTGTTGTTGTAAGAAAATTCCACCAATGGTAGTTGATCTTCCCAGCTTCCTTTAAAATCCATGATACATGCTCTCAACATATCTTCCAATGTCTGAATTGTTCGTTCGCTTTGGCCATCTGTTTGTGGATGATAAGCCGTACTCATTCGCAACTGTGTTCCCATACATTCTTGTAGTCTCTTCCAGAAATTCGATGTAAACCGCGGATCTCTATCAGACACAATTGATACTGGCACTCCGTGCCTTGAAACAATCTCCTTAATGTACAATCTTGCCAACTGATCAAGATTGAATCTAATCTTTATTGGTAAAATGTGCGCTGATTTCGTCAGTCTGTCCACTATTACCCAAATCGCATCGCATCCTCTCTGAGTAGTTGGAAGACCCACCACAAAATCCATCGTGATGTGTTCCCACTTCCATTCCGGTATTTCTAACGGTTGAAGTAACCCGCTGGGTCTTTGATGTTCGGCCTTTACTCTCTGACATGTTAAGCACTTCGCTACACATTCTGCGACGTCCCTTTTCATATTTGGCCACCAAAAATGTCGGCGCAAATCTTGATACATTTTCGTGCTACCTGGATGAATTGAATATTTTGAGCTATGAGCTTCGATCAAAATTTCTTCTTTCAGTTCTGGTGCTGCTGGAACCCAAATCCTTCCCTCAAACCGTAGTAACCCTTCGGTGTCGATCTTGTATTTTACATCACCGCCTTCACCCAAATTCTCTTTGATTTTTGCACACTCTTCATCTTGTAGTTGGGCACTCTTTACTTTGTCCATTATAGTCGGACCAGCTTCTATATGAAATAATTGTTCGCCAGATTCTTTTGAAAATTTGATTTCCAACTCCAATTTTGTCATTGCTGAAATGAGCTCCTTTTGAGTTGTTATCAGCATCAACTTCTCCTGACCTTTCCTGCTTAAAGCATCTGCAACTACATTCGCTTTACCTGGATGATAAAAGATCTCACAATCGTAATCTTTTATTAATTCCATCCACCTTCTTTGACGCATGTTCAAATCCTTCTGAGTGAAAATATACTTCAGACTTTTGTGGTCTGTGTAGATCTCACATTTCTCTCCATAAAGATAGTGTCTCCATATTTTTAGAGCAAACACAACTGCAGCCAATTCAAAATCATGAGTCGGATACCCCTTCTTATAATCCTTCAATTGTCTTGATGCATAGGCAATAACTTTGCCGTTCTGCATAAGAACACAACCCAACCCTTTATGTGAGGCATCACTATATACCACAAAATTTCCTGTATTATCTGGCAAAGTCAATACAGGTGCCACACTTAACTTCTTCTTCAAATCTTGGAAACTCTCTTCGCACTTCTCCGTCCAAACAAATTTTATAATTTTTCTTGTCAAATTTGTTAGCGGAGTGGCTATCTTAGAAAAATCTTGAATAAATCTTCTATAATAACCAGCCAGTCCCAAGAAACTCCTCACTTCTGACGGTGTTTTTGGTTGTTCCCAATTGATTATTGCTTCCACTTTCGACGGATCCACTGAGATCCCATCTTTGTCAATCACATGCCCCAAAAATTGTACACGGTCGAGCCAAAATTCACACTTAGAGAACTTCGCGTACAGTTTTTCCTTTCTTAGTGTCTCCAATGTCAGACGTAAGTGTTCCACGTGTTCTTCTTGAGTTTTGGAATACACTAGAATGTCATCAATGAATACCACTACAAACTTGTCTAGGAATGGTTTAAACACCATGTTCATCAAATCCATGAACGCAGCAGGTGCATTGGTTAAACCAAAAGACATCACCAGAAACTCGTAATGTCCATACCGAGTTCTGAATGCCGTTCGTGGTATATCCTCCTTTCTTACCTTCAATTGGTGATAACCACTTCTCAAATCTATTTTCGAAAAGTACTTAGCACCCTTCAGTTGATCAAACAAGTCATCTATTCTTGGCAACGGGTATTTGTTTTTAATAGTGACTTTGTTTAACTCCCTATAATTAATGCAAAGACGCATTGACCCGTCCTTCTTCTTCACAAATAAAACTGGCGCTCCCCACGGCGATACGCTTGGTTGAATATATTTCTTGTCCAGCAGCTCTTGCAACTGAACCATTAGCTCCTTCATTTCTACCGGAGCCATTCTATACGGGGCCTTCGATATCGATGCTGTTCCCGGCACTAAGTCGATCACGAATTCAATTTCTCTATCCGGCGGAAGTCCTGACAAATCTTCTAGAAACACGTCTTCGAATTCTCTCACTACCGGTATTTCTTCTAATTTCACACCTTTCTTCTAAGTATCGACTATGTAAGCTAAATAACCCACACAACCCTGACTCAACAATTTCTTGGCCTGCATAGTCGTCAGACATTTCATTTGTCTAGGCGACTTGCTACCATAAAATACTACCTTTGACGGAGTCATAAGGTTTACACATTTCTTTTGGCAGTCAATTACCGCTCCACATTTGAACAACCAATCCATTCCCAAAATTACATCAAATTCTCCCAGTCTAATCGGAATCAAATCTACCAACAAGACATTCTCCTTAATGTTCACCCTACAGTTCTTGTATACGAATCTAACAGGGATTATTTTCTTATTCGCAATTTCTATGTTCAAAGGAAAATTCAGTTCTTCTCTAGGCAATTCTAACCTCTTGGCAAATTCATCAGATATAAACGAGCAAGTAGCACCCGAATCAAATAATACATATGCATCAATATCATTGATTGGGATAATACCTGACACCACATCCTTTGATTGTACAGCATCTTGCACAATCATGTTGAAGGTTCTGGCTGTGGGTTTGTTTGATGCTGCAGATCCTGTAATAGCCCACGCACCTCCATTGTTATCTCCTTTGCTTCTGGTTGTCACTCCCTCCTTCTTCTTAGGACATTCACGAGCAAAGTGATCCTTGGATCCGCACGTGAAGCACACATTCTTCTTTGATTGAGTGCAATTTGGGACGATGTGACCCTCCTGGCCACAATTGTAGCAAACTCGTTTTCCCATCAAGCACGCACCCTTGTGAAACTTTCCACATGTCGCACACGCTTCAAACTTTTTGTTCTGCTGGTTACCTTGCTGGTTTCCAGTACACATACTCTCATTCCACTTCATCTTGTTGTTGTTGTTATTATTGTTGTTTCCACTGCTACTACCACCATTCTTCACCTCATTCTCATTCTTCTTCTTCTTTTGGTCCTGGTTAAATTTTGTCACCGCCTCGCCTCCACCTTCAGCGAGTATTGCTTTCTCCATCACTGCTGCAAACGTCTTCAATTGGAACAGGGAAACCCTACTGTACAGCCAGGGCTTCAGTCCCTGTTCAAACCTCTTCGCCTTGCGTTCGTCTGTGCTAACCTGATATGGCGCAAACCTCGCCAATTCATTGAATTTTGCGGCATACTCAGATACCGACATCGTCCCTTGTTTCAGCTCCAGAAACTGTACTTCCAGCTGTCTCTTTGAACTCTCTGGAAAATAGGTCTCGAAGAACAACTCCTTAAACCTATCCCAAGTCATCACTCCTGGCCCTTCACGAGTTTTATTAGCCTGCCACCAATAACTAGCTTCTGCTTTCAACATGAACGTTGCGAAAGCAGTCTTCTGATCATCCCCTATCCTAGCGACATCGAACACCTTCTCTATCTCCATAATCCAGGTTTGTGCTTCGACTGAATTCATGGACCCACGGAATTCAGGTGGTCCAACCGCCTTAAACTCCTTAAACGTTGTACCTTGGTTTTGAGGTTGATTCTGCAACGCTCCTGTCAGTAGTGCTACTAGTTGTTGAACGGGATTCGCATCAACATTGTCGTTATTGTTAGTTCCTTCAGTGGTTCTTTGTCGTGTTGACTGACGTCTGGGAGGCATTTTCTGTTAAAATAAAACATCTATTAGACCATTACTTAACTTCTTTAAGTATTTCTAATTAACTTGCCTCTATAAAAGAAATACCCACATAGCACATAACACTTTGAACAAAATAATAACATTTATTTATTCATAAACTTTCTGAAAACATAACACAATAGCATCTCTGCTATTTACATTCCTTTCCTGAACAACAAAAGTTTCAGGACAACATCATTATTATCATATCCCATGGTTACTTAACACTAGGGATTTACACATTATTTAATACTTATTACGTGCATTACCGACACATTTTCTACGATGGTCTATTAAGGTACTTCGTAGCCCTATCACGTTCTTCCTCCATGACTCGAAACATTGTTCTGCGATCTAACACGAATGATGGCAGTGTCTCGAACTGAATCGGATATCCCATGACCCGATCTTGAGCTCGATTAATTGCGGTGTTAAATACTTTATCCATCTCTTCCATCTTCATCCTCTTTGCCTGCGCGTCTCTCGCTGCTCTTCCAGTTCGTTGATAAGCTTCCTCGTATGCATTTTCAGCTCTTTCCCTCTTAGCCGCTTCTTCTCTCAGCTTGCTCTCCAGTTCAGCAACCATCTCGATCAATTGTTCTTTCTCTCCTTCAGTCTGTATTAATTTCTCCTCGGCGTTAGTCAGTCGTTCTTCACGATCCAGGATCTCATCGTCCTTCTGTGTCATTGCAGTCTGTTGTTCAGCTACTATCTCTTGCAATTCCTCAATTGTATCCTGAAGTTCCACGTTGCGGTCATGCACCTCATCGTATATACGGCCTGCTATCGAGTTAAGTGGAATCCTTTCTTCCTCATCCTCCTCATCTGTCCCCACATCATCCTCCTCATCTTCAACTACTGTGACCAACGGGGCTAACTCCCGTGGCAGTAGTTGTTCCCAATCTACCTGAACGTCACGAGGCTCCTCCTCTATAGGCATTTGAGGTCCCTCCTCCCTAGCCTGACTGGATTCTCCGACATTAGTCATCCTGACAACAAAGTTTTAAAGTTTTAATTAATAATCATTACTACTCGACACTCACGAGTACATAAACATAAACACATAAGCACATAAGTGTTTTATTACTTCTTTCTTAAAACTCGATAAGAGTTATCTCCACTATCTTTTCAAAAGGTTACTTCCTAAGGCTTTTCCCCCACCTAAGGTTCATAACCTAAAGCTTTGATACCAACCTGTGACACCCCCAAATCCTGGAACTTCATTTCCTCAAGATTTGGTGTTCACGTAATCAAAACATTCATTTCTAACTACCCAATTATAATAAAATTGAATAACAAAACCTGCCCATACAGGATTAAACTTAAATAAATCTCCCAGGTTAACTAACCTTTACAAACAATCATTCATGCGGAAAAATTAAAATAAACTTCATTACAATCTTTAAACCAAGTCGGAAAATAAACTATTCAACTATTACAAGTCTTCAGCATTGTTTCGTCTTTCCTTTTCCTTTACTGGTACTAGGTACATCACCAGTTTCAACTTTAGTTGTAAGAAATTTTACAGGCAAGAGTGAGCAAACAAGGCCCACTTGAAATAACAATAATTAAATCATTAAACTTTTACATCATTTGTCAACATTAAGCTCAATAGAATTTAACAATATATTCTATTAACTTTTGGAAAGCTTTAACCTTTACTGAGGGTCTAATGACCGCGAACCATGTCCACAGTTATAAGTAATTTTTCAACTTAAACTTTAACAGTCATAAGACTATAAGGACTTCACGTACTTAGGGGGATCAACCCTTCGTACAATGTATTGTGCACAATCATTTCAACGCTAAGCGTAACCTCTTATAAAAGAGTTGTTCTTCTCAGTATTTACAATACAAGTCCGTACCAAAGTGAGTTTGGTTTGGATACATCATGGGGTAATTTAGAATTCAACGGTAATCAACTAAGGTTTAGTTGATTACAAACGACATAACTGTATACTATGGAATAATCATAGTTTAATTGATGTTTATAAATTGACATCATGCTTTAGGGATAATCTAATAGCATACAATTTGAATAATTATAACCTACCTTGCTTGAACAATAATAAGACAAGGTTAATTGAATAATAAACATCCACAACATGTATATAATTGTACATGCTAAACCACAAGTTAAGTACAAGAATAACTTGCTCCAAATAAATTTACACCATTATATGATAATCGAAATTGAAACAATAATTAGTTCGATAACATCAATGATTAGAAAACTTATACAATAAGGAACTTGCTAAATATCAAAAGTTAAGACTTAGAAACTTGCTCAATGTAAAAGGTAGGTTTAGGAAACTTGCCTTTAGCACAAGCTACACTTTTACCACTTGAATTGATATCCTAAACATATGTCATATTGACATAATTAGTCCTAACCAACATTGTACATTTATATAAACAATTACATTCATCATATGGGTTGAATTACCCATTCACATAATCAATTATTTTTCAAGTAGATAATACTTAATAACATGATATTTCATAGTCTAATAATACTGAAATTATCATTTAACATTATTATGATAAACACATAACATTTATTCTCAAGTTTTGTACATTTAAACAAAACTGTCAGACAGTTCTGCCAAGCCGCGCCGCGGCGCCACAGTTTGTACTGTGGCTCGTGCTGCGGCGCTGAGTCGGCGCTGCGGCGCAGCGATTATACTACGTGCCGGCGCTGCGGCGCAGTGACTGTGTGCTTACGTCATGGTGATGGCGCTGCGGCGCCAGCAATGAACTGCTGGGCCGCGCCGCGTCGCGAACTGTCAGCGTCGACTGACAGCTTCGGCAACCATGAAAGAAAAAGCCAAATTGGCCAAAAAGCTCGAATCTAATAGACTAGTTACACTCTATTTTGCACATAAACTTCATACAAACACATTGTGACAATTCCTAACGTGTTTCCATTCATAATTTGTCTAAACATCAACTATAAAACACCTAATTTCAAGGTTTTTGGCAAAACTCCATTATTGATATTATTTTTCATTAAAATTACCACTGTGATTTTGTTATTCAATCAAAACAGAAATTTCCAAGCATCATGATTATGATTTTTCATACTCTAGCAATTCTTATAATCAATTTATCAATTTAACAATAATTAAAACCTTAATTTTCATTTTAACTAAAGCCATACTCATTCATAAAAACTCTCTGTAAAATAATTTCTTCATAAAATATATACATACATGAATTAAACTCTATATAATCATGCATAACTCATGAAACACATCTACAATTGCTAATTATATAAACTTATAACCAAAACAACAAAAAAATTTTATATAAATTTTTCACAGAGACTTTTTGGGAAGAAAATTTTTTTTAGAGTTTTGTAAAGAAGAAGATGGCCTACCTTGGAGTATGAAGAAGATGATGACTCTAACTCTCTGATTATCAAGCTTTTCTCCAAAACCTGTAAAAAAACTCTCAATTCTCTCTAGTTTTCTCTCTGTATTTCTTTCTTCTTCTTCTTCTTTTCTCTCTGTAAAGTTCAACTGAGTCCCTAACTCTAACATACGTACTATAAAATATAACGTATATAGTAATAATATATATTAATTATATAATATAAGTACTGATATAAATATATCAATTATATAAGTTTTGAAATTTAAAAGCCATAAGGCTTGTTTGGCTAGTCTAAATAAAATAACCCATTAATCCTTACTCCCTGTTTGGTAAATTGAATTAAAACAAATGGATTAATCCTTATACCTTGTTTGCTAAAACACTATTAGATTAAAGACTTATTATACAATAAAGCATATTTGACAAAACTAAATTAAACCATTTTTAATTTATTTTAATAACTCCTTTATAGCAATGTTATTAGTCACACCTTTATTAAATTAATAAATCAATTAAACATTAATCTATTAAATTACTTTAACACACAAACAATTATAATTCTTTTTACAATTATAATTTCATTTAATCAACTAATATTTCAAACTACAATTTCTCATTTAAATATTATTATTTATTTAAAATCATTATAAGCTCTCTAGCTTATTAAATTAAACTCCATTATTATAAAATCTCATAATAATTAATTTATTTAGTTCCTTAATTATTTACTCAACAAATAATTAATTAAATCACATCAACTCAAATTGCCATATAATTCAATAAATATTTAATATTACCAATAAATATTTATTATTTAATATTTAATTATCTATTCAACCAATAATCAAATAATTAAATAATTCACATCAATTCCAATTAAATAATTCTTTATTTAATAATAACATATCCATTAAATATTTAAATAAATACATAAATATTTAATATTACACATTAAAAATCTGGAATGTTACATCATTTCCTCCTTAAAAGGATTCTGTCCTCAGAATCACAACTCAAACAATTCATTCGTTACATTCTTCCCTACTTACAAATATTCTGTCCCCAGAATCGAAGACACGGATTAAACAAATAACTCAGGGTAATCTTTCATCATTTTCTCTTCGAGTTCCCACGTAGCTTCTTCAGCGTTGTGGTTCCTCCATATCATCTTCACAGAAGGTATCACTTTATTCCTAAGCACTTGTTCTTTCCTGTCGACTATCTGGATAGGAATCTCTTCATAAGACAAATCTTTCTCGAACTGCAACGGTTCATACTCGATCACATGCTTGTAGTCGGGTTTATATGGTCGTAACACCGAAATGTGAAAAATATATGAATATTTTCCAACACTGGAGGTAGAGCTATTTCGTAAGCCACTTCTCCCACTCTTCACAGCACTTCAAAGGGTCCAATAAACCTCGGACTTAGCTTTCCCTTTTTACCGAAACGAATTTTTCCATTCCAGGGAGAAACTTTTAAGAATACAAAAGTTCCTACGTCAAATGTACAATCTTGTCTGTGTTGATCAACATACTTTTTCTGTCTGTCTTGAGCTGCGACCAGTCTTGTCCTGATGAGTTTGACAACATCAGCAGTTTGTTGTACCAGTTCTGGTCCTAACAGTTGGCGTTCACCGACTTCATCCCAACACAGTGGGGTTCTACACTTTCTGCCGCACAATGCCTCGTAAGGTGGCATGCCGATGCTCGCGTGATAACTGTTGTTGTAAAAAAATTCCACCAATGGTAGTTGATCTTCCCAGCTTCCTTTAAAATCCATGATACATGCTCTCAACATATTGAAGAAGCTCACCCACCCACCCATCCCCCTCCCTCACTCAAACCCACCCCTTATGTAACGACCCCAAAATAGGTCCATTCCATCCAACCTATTCTGAGTCGCCAAATACATGGTACAGAAAACAACTGTAACTTTATTACAACAATTGTCGTGCAAAATACAACAACACATATGTTGTGAGTTTGGATACAAATATATACCAAATGTGACTCATGTTCCAACCGTGGACATCACCTCACAATGACACCTTACATAAAGGTATAGTCAAAAACTGTTTTAGAAATTAGAATCTTTGGGAAGTGCTCAAGGAAACCTTCGTACATGGGAGGCCATGCTTCTAGGTTGTGATAGATATCATATGGCCACAGAATTATCCTTGGTTGACCCAATAGACCCCAAAGAAAAACGAGAAGATTACTATCATATTCTTCCCAATGGTGAGTCTTCTCTTGACTTATCATTATCTCCACTGTATCTAACTGAGAATTATACTTCAAACAAACACCAATATTATATAGGTAGTGCTTGTAGATATACTCGGCAAGTGGATGTGCACAATCCTGTCTTATGATGACACGAGGTTGTATGTCATTAGACATCTTGTATGATAGTGGCAAAACACCCTTCCAACGTTGGGTACACCTTACCCTATTGGATTCACCAAATAAAATTACTAACTGAACTTTTCTATACTGCTTCGGGAGAACCTCCACAGCTAGAGACCATCGTTCTATTTCTCCGTTACCCTCGCTCGACCCAGCTACACTCTTATTACCTGAAAGGAATTCTGAACAGAAGGGTGAGCACAACTAGCTCAGTAAAGAATATCATGACTAAAGATAATTAAATTATCAATAGCCTTCATCAGTAATAAATCAGAGATTTAGAACATATGGTAGATGATAAAAATTTCAACCATAGTTGCAGCGGAACGAGCAATCCATTAGAATAGTCAAATAGACTATAAAGTCTATTATCTTCTCCATGTTAAAAATCCATCAACAATGTTTTATCCCTGTAACATCAATCAACAATTCTGGTTCACCATCATATGAATAACTCATAATCATAACTGTAGTTCTAAATTTCTTTTCTCATCCAGGACAAAGATAATTTTCATCACCTATCTTTACCTGAAACATCAAAGATCATGGTTACACCAAATCACATTTCATGTCCATAATCATACTAATAACTTCATCTTTGCACTACGGCCAAAGATATTCATTTGTATCACCAGTTGGTCATATTTATCTCAACATCTGTTCATCTTTGCACTACTGGCCAAAGATATTCAACAACATGTCATCTTTACACTACGGGCCAAAGATATTCATCAACAATTCATCTTTGCACTACAGGCCAAAGATATTCATCAATATTTCATCTTTGCACTACAGGCCAAAGATATTCCTCAACAGTTCATATTTGCACTACGGCCAAATATATTCATCAACAGTTCATATTTGCACTACAGGCCAAATATATTAATATCTCAAAGAATTATAATCATTTTAGAATTTATATAAACAATAATTATAACCATGCTGATCAATTCACCTTTGCACTTAAGCTTAAGATATTCAATTATAAATTCAATGGTCATGATCATACCAGTCACAATTCAACTTTGCACTACAGGCCAAAGAGAACCCTAGTCATGATCATACCAATAATCTACCCATCTTTACACTCCATTGAAAGAGAATTTTAACATCAAGGTTATAAAAATGTTATATATAATAGTAAAATCAATATAATCAAAATATCTAGATTTAATCTCAAGAGTAATATTCATAAATCAACTATAATTTGGTTAGAAAAAGAAACCAATTTTATCGTGAATAGTAACTCATGAATAGTAACTCGTGAATAGTAACTCGTGAATAGTAACTCATAAATAGTAAACCCGACACAAAAAGGTAGAAATTCCACAATAAAATCCATACCAGTATTTCGGTATAATGATATTAAAAACCCTAATTTGATTTTCAATACCTCCGTTCTGACAAAAATACAGATAAAACACCTCAACATTAACTCCATCATTTTTTAACCACAAAAATATATCCCTCATTTATATCCACATAAAATAAATATTTCCTTATCATATGAATCAATAATTAATTATTCACAAATAATATTACAGAATCACATTTATGACAACCAGGCCGTTCCCAGGAAAGAGGGGGCTTTCCAATAAGAATTTTTCCTTACTGGCGCGCAATTAGGTGACCAAACCTCTCCTTAGACAGAACTTTCTAGACATTGCCAATAATGTTATCTAATAATATTATTCAAATAATATGAATTATTGATCTGATAATGGAAAATACTGTGCAGTGACAATTATTGAACAACAATAATATAAAATTTCAACGTAGCAATTATTGAATCAATAAAATAAAATATTGAACAGTAATTACTGTAACAATTATTGAGTAGTGCCTTCTTACGTAAGAATCAATAATTTCAAAAATACTATGCAATACCGTGTGCTATTGTGCAATAACGCGTATTACTGTATTTTAACCACCGGGTATTCCAACAGTGTTAACTGTAACAACTACGCTGTTAATTATAAAAACTCAATTTTTGTCGTTATCTCATCCGATAGTTATTCTGTTATGGGGCTCACAAATAGCTGCGCCGTCGTACGAATATTCTCCGACAGAAAGAATATTCCACGACCAAACGAATATTCCCCGACAAAATGAATATTTTATAACCACTTGCTTATTTTGAAAAATATTCATATATCACCCTTAACTTTAACTTTTTATCAATTTAACCATTTACTAAATAGAAAAATTGAATACTTTTATTTCATAAAATTTGGGGTCTTACACCTTACCTCCACCCTCACTCAAACCCACCCCTTACCCCCACCCACCCACGCCCTTACCCCCCACCACCCACCACTTACCCCCACCCCACCCCACCCATCCCCTTACCTTATCCCAACCCCACCCCCTACCCCACCCCACCTACCCCTCACCCCACCCCACCCCACCCTCACGTACCCCACCCCTACCTCCACCCATCCCCACCCCCACCCCCATAAAAAAAAAATTTATGTGATTATGTATACACCCCTTACCCCCACCCCATCCCACCCACCCACCCACCCCACCCCCACCTTCACCAAAAAAATAATATTACGTGATTATGTATACACCCCACCAGCCCACCCACCCTACCTACCCCCTACCCCTATACACCCCACCCACCCCCTACCCACCCCTACCCCACCCACTCCCCACCCCACCAAAAAATAATATTATGTGATTATGTATACACCCCTTACCCCCACCCCACCCCACCCCTACCTCCACATCCACCTCTACCCACCTCCATCAAAAAAAATATTATGTGATTATGTATACACCCCTTACACTCACCCACCCACCCACCCACCCCCACCTACTCCACCCCACCCCCACCCACCCACCCACCCACCTACCTACCCACTCCACCCCCACCTCCACCAAAAAAATAATATTGTGTGATTATGTATACACCCCACCACCCCACCCACCCCACCTACCCCCACTCCTACTCCACCCCTACCCCCATACATCCCACCCCCTACCCCAATCTACCCCCTACCCCCACCCTACCCCTACCACACCTACCCCCCTCCCCACCAACAAATTATATTATGTAATTATGTATACACCCCTTACCTCCACCCCCACGCAACCGACCCCCCACCCACACATCCACCCACCCCTATCCCCATCAAAAAAAATATTATGTGATTATGTATACACCCCTTACCCCCACCCCACCCACGCATCCACCCCCATCCACCCCACCCTACCACCACCCACCCACTCCACCCTACCACCACCCACCCACCCACCCCACCTCCACCTTCACCAAAAAAATAATATTGTGTGATTATATATACACCCCACCACCCCCTACTCCACCCCCTACCCCCATACACCCCACCCATCCCCTACCCCACCCACCTCTACCCCACCCACCCCCACCCCACCCATCCCCACCCCACCCCACCAAAAAATTATATTATGTGATTATGTATACACCCCTTACCCCCACCCCCACCCAACCCACGCCACACCCCCACCATCACCCCCACCCCCACCTCCACAAAAAAAATTAATATTAAGCGATTATGTATACATTATCCACCCTCTACCCCTACCCACCCCCCACCCCACCTACCCACCCACCTCTTATATCCGTCTCTCTATCTATATTATATATTAATTTTATTTTTAAAAAAATTTGTTTAAAAGTCAAAACATCTTAAAATGGTTAATATGGTTTTTAACCATAACCATATGGTTCCAACCCACATTATCCATATTAAAAATGGTTAATATGGTTTTAGTTCTTAAATGGTTGGTTAACCATATTTTGAAAATCAAAACCAACCCATAACCATATTTTGCCAGGTCTAATATATATATAATGTGGCTAGCAGACATGATTTCCGAAAGTAAAAGAAGAAGGGCGAAAATGATAGGGACAATGACGGAACTCTTCATGGCTGGGCTACCTTCAATATATTTCTCGAATTTATTTTGTATCTGAATTATCAATATTCACTTATAATTAATTCGTTGATGAACTAGCCAATTAGTTCAAGAAAATGTACATTAAGGTTTGGTGGAAGCTAGAAGAAGTGGGAGTTAGATTATATATATATATATATATATATATATATATATATATATATATATATTATACAAGGACTACATAATTAATTAAAGTTGGATTTTTAACTGAAATAAATAAAACTGAATTTTATATAAGAAAAACCTTGGGAGTCTGGAACAAATATACTACTACCTCTGTCCCATAATAAGTAATTTTTTAGCTTAAATCACACATACTAATACACAAGCTAAATGATAAAAATACCCTTAATATACTTTATTTGGAGTTGAAGAGTTAATGAATGTCATTTAATTGTAGTGATTTTTTGTTTTCTGCTCAACCCAAAAATATTATTTTCTCTTTCTTCAACCTTTCTACTTCCCAATAAATACCATTGGCTGCATAAGGGCGTATATGGAAAATATTATAAAAATTGTATTGGAGTTCTAACACATTACTTATTTTGGGAAAAAATGTTAAGCTTAAAAAATCACTTATTATGGGACGGAGATAGTAATAATTATAAATGCTTAGGTTTATATCTTGAAATTTTTGGTAGCCTAGCCTAGGCCCCTAACCCTAATGGGTTCCTTCCTAGTAATAGTAGTAATAAGGAAGAATTACATATTCTATTATATTTTTGAAAATAATTACAACAATAGCGTACTTATAAAATATTTATACAATTAATACAATTTCATATTTATTTACAATATTAGTGCAATTAGGATTCCTTAATTTAGAGAATTAGTATGCAATTAAGATTATTTAATTTAGGAATTAGTTATCTCCATGACTTATTCTCTCTCCTTATCTAGAATAACTGCATTAGTTAGTCATCACCCTTCTTATTCATTCAACGTATTATATATATATATATATATATATATATATATATATATATATATATATATATATATATATATATATATATATGAGTCAACCAACACACAATGGATTTTTGCCGGCAACATAATGGATTTGGCATGAACCTAAGATATTATGACAGAAGACGGATGTCAGAGTTATTTGGTTGTCACCCAACAACGATTTGGTTTACAGAAGAATGGATGTCATAAAGATTTGCTCAGAAGCGCAGATAACGATTTGGACGAAGGCGCACAGCGAATGAGTTGGTGGGAGGCACACAGCAAACGAGTTGGTGAGAGGCTTGCGTAGAAAACGATTTTATTGCAGAGGCGCAATTTATTTTTTATGAATATTTGGTTACCCACAAAAATTAAAATTGTTACCTTTGTACGAAGATTTGGCTACCAACTGCACCAAATTCATAATAATTTTAGTTTTAAAATGTTATTTATAAGTTGGTAGTCAAACCTTCATAAAAAGGTAACCAATTCAGTTTTATTGGGTTACCAATTAATTATAAAAAAAAATTAAGAACAGTTTTCAAGTGTTACGTGCAGATGATATTTGAAACGCCATGTCTAAGTTTCTATTTATGTAGCTGTTAGTTACTTATAAATAACATTTTAAAAATAAAATTATTTTGAATATGCTGCAGTTGGTAGTCAAACCTTCATACAAAGGTAACCATTTTAGTTTTTGTGGGTAACCAAATATTCATAAAAAAAATTTATTCGTGATTTTCTCTTTGTTCGGCTACTCCGAATTCGTTTTGAATATATTCTTGCTGGTTTGGTAACTCCGACTTCTTCTTCTTTGATTTATTTTGGTAACTCCGATTTCTTCTTCTTCTTCATCTTCGATTTGTTTTGTTTTGGTTGTACGTGATTTCTTTTTTGTTCGGCTACTCCGAATTCGTTTTGGATCTGTTCTTGTTGGTTTGGTAACTCTGACTTTTTCTTTTTCGATTTGTTTTGGTTGTTCGTGATTTTCTCTTTGTTTTGTTTTCGATTTGTCTAGTAACTTTGAATATTTGAATTTGAATTATTATTTTGAATTTAAATTTATTTTTGTTATTAGATCCAACATATTTGAATTTGAATTATTAATTATGGCAGTTATTTCTCTTTGATTTTAGGTTTCCTTATTAGTATGAATTGAATCTTATACTAATTCCCTAAATTAAGGAATCTTAATTGTACTAATATTATAAATAAATATGGGAAAGTGTATTATTTTTATAATTATTTTTTGATGCACTAATGGTGTAATTACTTTCTAATTATTGTATATTTCTGTATAGAATCCTAGTAATAAATCAGAATTCCTATTATTAATGAGCCCAATGACAATCTTTTGGGCCGTATTGAATTCTATTTAGGCCTTATTTTATATATGTTCCGATTCTCTAACAACATCCGTCATAATGATTAGAAAACTTCCCAGGCCCCCAACATTACGGAGATTCTAACCCATGCTCCATCTCATCTCATTCGTTAAACATTTCTCTCTCTCTCTCCTTCTTATTTATTTTATTTTATTTATTTTTTAAATGAAATACTTGGGAATTCTCATACATTGTGCGAGAGAGATTCTTTTGCACAACTTTTTCCCAGCATTATAAATTTTTTTGAGCAGTCACACACACACACACACACACACACACACACACACACACATATATATATATATATATATATATATATATATATATATATTAGTCATTGGGATATTTCTAAATATATCTTTTTATTAATTTATTTTAAAGTAATGGTATGATCTCAAATTTTTTATCTTAAATGGGTATCAAATGATATGACATTAAATATTTTAATGATAATTTATATTTGGCTCCCCTATATTATGCATTCACTCCGATTTTATCTAATACACAATTTTGATCAAAATATGTTAATAGATAGTTAATGATATATATTAAGATAAATTTTACCAAAAATTAGAATCATAAAAATATTTTTGCCGTTAAACATGTGGATTTTTCATTAATGATCAACTGGAAAAAAAATGTTGAATTATTTTTATTTTTGAAACAATTTTATTATTCAATATAATAAATTAGCTGATCAATATCGAATTCAATTATAATATAATTCACAACTACTATATAAAATTATGATGTATTGGATGGAATCGAAAAGAAAGAATAATGGAATGGATTCAAATATCACCTATTTTTTTAATACAAGAATGGGATGAACGAAGCATCTCGAAATCTTATTGATCCAAATAACTTCATCATCGGGTCAGGCGTTATTTTGTAGTATTAATTATTAACAAATAATTAATGCAACTGAAGAAATTAAATAAAAACAAAAATCTGGTCAAACTTTGCGACCATTTTTCATGTGAGACATGATAATAATATATATTCCATATGAACACCGCATAATAAATATAATAATCCTCTAAACCTATAACCTAATCTCTTTAATTTTTATTTTTATTTTTTGCTAAATTTAATCTCTTTAAATTAATTATTAAAACATTACGAATATAATAGTTAACTGGATAAAGAGTAAGGTGCTGTTTGTTTACATTTGATTGCCTCTTAATGGATTGCCTCTTATTCGCTAAGAGGCATGATGCTGTTTGTTTTGTTTTTTGTTACCTCTGAATGCCTCTTAATCGATAAGACAGAAAATAAAATCTTAATAATTAAGAGGTACCTCTTAATGAAATTTTTTTAATAATATTTTTTATATAAATATATTCAACAATATTATGCACTCATTTTTATTAAATTGAATATTTAAAATTATTAAATAAAATTTTACCCTTTAAAATGGTAAAATAGTGTCATTAAGAGACAACTTACTTTTTTGTTATCAAACAATTTTTTAGATTCAGACCTCATAACCTTTCAGATGATCTAATTTATTAAGACATCATAATCATTCAGATCTTAATTCCTAGATTTATCAAACACAACCTAAGACAATATATTTTTCACTAGGAGACTTTCGTGCTTTGTCATCAAATATTGAATCTAATTTAATAATTATACTGGCCGTTGGTCAATAATTGAGTGCTTTCTAATTAAATTAATCTTGTTTCTTGTAGTTATAGAGACTTCTTGTATAAGGCTATTCTACTACCATTGCTGCTACAGCTACAGCTAGATGGAGACAACAATATGATTATTAAAATTTTTTAAAAGAAAAAGTAGCTTTTATCTTTTATGCATACATTTGTAGTTATACATTTATATCTTTTATATTTTTATTATTTTATTTTTTTTATATATAAATACATAAATTTATAAAAAAAATTGGGTTCCCTCAATTGTGGGCCCTGGGCCCTGTTAGCCGGCTACCAGGACCGACTTTGTATAATATATATATATATATATATATATATATATATATATATATATATATATATACAGAAATGATCAAGTAAGGGATCACTTACTTTCTTAAAATAAGAGACTTTTTTTTTTTGCTTTTTTTTTTGCTTTTTTTTTTTAAAACAACTAAAAAAAAAAGTTTAATATTTTATGGAACTGAAATTTTTCTATAATACAATGTTTTGGGCGTGTTTTAAATACCTATACCAAAAAGTGGTGGTACAGTCTGCCCAGACTGTACATATATGTTTTGTTATGCGTACCCAAATCACACTCAAAACACTGTATTATGAAAAAATTTCAATTCCATAAAATATTAAACTTTTTTTTTAGTTGTTTTAAAAAAAAAAAGCGAAAAAAAAAGCAAAAAAAAAAAGTCCCTTATTTTAATAAAGTAAGGGATCCCTTACCTGATCCTGACCCTATATATATATATATATATATATATATATATATATATATATATATATATATATATATATATATATAATTTTTATTTTCTCTCTCTTTGTTTATTTTGGGGTCTTGGGCTACTGATAATAGATAGAATTGAAAATGAGATAATAAAGATGGTGGTAGGCCGGCAGCCATAACCAACGAATACGTAGTTTAAGAGCAAATTTCTGATAGCATAAGTAGAATGGATTTACCTCAGTCCCACGATAAAAGTTTAATTTTCAAAAAATATGCACTCTTGGCTTCTTCTTTTTTTTTTTTATAAAAAAATTTAATTTAATTTTTAAAGTCAATTATCTTAAAATTTAGAATATTTGGTTTATAGAAATTAATTTATATCAAATTTGAATTTCAAGATTTTGCAAACATAATTTGAAAATTTTAGATAGAGATTAATTATTTTTATGTAACCAAAACATCAGATCATAAGAAAAATTGTCATTAATTTTTCATTAACCTGCATAGATTATCATGACACTTTTTAATCTATATTTAGAGAAAGAAGGCCCTCATACAGGGATGCACCAGAAAAACCTAATTTTGGGACAAAGGGATTACTTATAATTCCAGCTCTAATTATAATTATTATAGACTTGATCAATTAATTATAAATAAATCCAAGTAACAGCTTACTTACTGTACTGCTACACTAACTGAAAGTATGAGAACAATTGCCAGGAAGATAATGGGTGTGTGCCACGTGTACACCTTTCCAGTGCAGTCTTACGAGTGTTGCCGCTGAAAATTCCTGTTTGATGAGCTGTTGACTCTATAACTATTACCGGACTTGGTATATTCCAAACTCGAGCTCGCCATCTTAGAAAAAAATGTGATAGTATAGTGTGTGTGTGTATATATATATATATATATATATATATATATATATAAAGACATCTGATCCATTCAAAAACTCATGTATATCAACTACATAATACGAGTAGAGAGAGAGAGAGAGAGAGAAAGAGTTAAATTAAGCCATGAATACTCTAGTAAGAAACACCACTTTGCGCTTTAGCCGGAGGTTTGATCATGGATTCTTGTACGGGCCAGTTGATGAGAAAATCGGTGAAGATAATAATTGTGGGAGAATTAGTAGTTCAAGGAGAAAGGTAATCAATAATCAACGGTTGAGAACTTGTTTTAGCTACAGGCGCGACAGGGCTAAGAAAAGGCAAATTTTCCTCCAAAGTTACAAGTTAGGATCAGATACTTCTGAAAAAATATGCAAGTCTCGGAAGCTTAAGAAGGCTGCTAATAAAGTAAAATCAGTTGCAGTTTCAGTTGTATCGTTTACGAGGATAAGCTCATTAATTAGGTCTTATAACTCCATCCGTGCCTTCTCTCCTACGCGGATTCGGGCTTGTTGTTGAGGAGCTTTTTTTTTGGATGGATTTATTCAGTTTTGAGTACTTAATTTGGTTTGAATGGTAGTGAAATAGAATGGGAAAGTGTGAATGTGGTGCATGCATGATTAGTGATCTAATTAAGGCAGCCATAATTAATTTAATTTAGCAATAGTAGTCCTTCCTTCTGCTGGTGTTCTGTTTCATTTTTTTAGAGTAGTGAATGTAAAGGTGGTCTCCTCTGTCTTCAAATGTTGGAAGAAACAAGAAGAAAAGAAAAATGTAATGTTAGATGATGGAATGTTTCCAGGATTTCAAATCTTGGTTGTAGTTTTCAGAATGTTCATCTCACTATAATTGATTGCCATTAATGTATTATTATTATGGCAAGAGAGCCAAACATTTATTGATAATTGCCACGTGTGTATTTTTATTGTTTTATTAATTATTGTTATTCTAAATTTACGATTTAATGGAGGGTAGTAACCATAAAGTTAATTTTAAATTAAACATTGGACGGTTAAGTTTTTTTAAATTATAAAAAATCATTATCAAATAAAATAGTTGCAATAATTTTGTATGGCATAACCAGATGCAATTGCCAATTGCCAATCTTATGTATACGAATAACACTACTAAAAAGTAGTAATAAAAAGCAAAGTTAATTTGAGGGATCACATGACCTTTTTGCAAGGCATGAGGAACTTTATTACAACTATCAAATATTGATCCAAGCAGAAGAAATGAACCATATTATAAATAGCCAGCAATTCAAATGGCTTGTGTCAAAATTAGCGTATAAAGAAGTCATCAGAAATCAGTTTGAACCCATAAAACACGGCTTATATGTGTGTATACAACACAACACAGCACACCATACTCTCTCTTTAACCACAAATATTTAACAATAATCCCCCTAAACCAATGAATCATATCTCTAAACTATTCTCTTTCTTTACATCCTCTCTTTCCTCTTCCTCTTCAGCTTGTCATGTTCTCTCCCTTCTATGGATTAGGCCTAGCAAAGGGACCCTCTCTTTGCATGGAACATTAATCGGTTCATCACCATCACCATCACCATCACCATCACCATCATTCATACAATGTACGCACCACCACCTCCCTACGTTGAGCTGCAGCCGAATGGAAGCATACGACCACCTCCTTATCACCATCGCAAGGTTCCTCAGTACCGCCCTAAGAAGTCGGGAATTGGTTGTATGAAATGCATATGCTGCTGTTATTGTTTCCTCTTTTTTTTGATCCTCCTCCTCGCGGGACTTACTTTTTATTTTTACACACTCTACAAGCCCATGGTGCCTTCGTACAAGGTCAAATCCATGGACATCAAAGCCTTTGAAGCTCAACCGGATTTCAGCCTGAAAACAGAGTTCATCGTAAATGTGGAGGCCAATAATCCAAACACCCATATCAGTCTCATTTATGGCCAAGACAGCTCAGTGGTAGTTTGGTACAAAGACTCCAACCTTTGCTCTGGAAAGCTCCCAGCTTTTCATCAAGGCACCAATAACATCACTGTAATGCAAATTGATCTGAAAGGAAAGAGTGAGTTTGGATCAGGTCTTCAAGAGGCGCTCACCGAAAACAAAAAAAGCGGAAGGGTTCCGCTGCTTGTGGCTGTGAAGGCGCCTGTAACAATTGAGTTGGGAAGTTTTAGATTGAGGCAGTTCGTGGTGTATGTAAATTGCTCGTTGGTACTTGATAGCTTGTCCCCTAACAAGAAACCTGGGATCATATCGAGCAAATATGATATCGATGCTTCATTATGAGCTCAAAGGAAAACCATTTGTACTTCAATTAAAGTATGTCTACATCTATATTAAATTATGTACAGGTGAAGCTTGTCTTTATAAATAGGTATTCTTTGAATTTGCAAATGATAAAGATGCATTTTTCCATGTGAGAGATCGCCATAAACTTTATTAGCTAAAAGAATCTATATATATATATATGATCACCTAAAAAACTTTCTACATGAATATATTCAAGATCAATGCCGAAATTATCAGGATTTATGCCTACATACTCTAAATTTGATTTGAAGGACAACAGTAATTTATTTTTTTGGGTTTAAACAACACTATCAAGGAACAAGGGGCTTGAAGAATTAGACTGAAAATTGATTAAACCTGGCAAGGGAACCAAGAGCCAAGAGAGTAAACCAAAATCAAATTCAAGTGTATATTTGACATCCTAACCACACCAGGAATTTACATGCACTAGCACACAATGCAAGAGCTTAATTATAGCTGATGAAAAAAAAACACCCATGAACCATTAGGAAGCAAAATCATTTTTTTTTCATGGATCAAAAGACGTCGGAAAGAACTTAATGAAATCATGCTTTATTAGCATACAAAAGAATATTACAGCACACACATTAAAACAACTCGCGAGGTAGACATTGTATTGTTTAACCTAAACTCAGGAGGTAAACAGATTAAAATTAGTTGAGTGAATTTGAACTAGTATCAGTGACATTGTTTAGCCTAAACTTGGCATCCCAATTTTCGTCGCAACCAACTAAAGCATTTGGCCACCCAAATGATTACAAACTAATATGGCAGAGCACCCACCAAATTCACAAATTACATGAAATTCTTACAAGCATAAAAACAAGCAGCTGAACTGCATCTTCAATAAGAAAAAACAATTCCAGTTTACATACTGCCATAGTGGATTGTTGATTATATATATATATACACACAACATAAAGAATGATGTGAGGAGTCACCTGAATATATCTTCCCCGGCCGAATCAGACCCCATTTGCTTACCATGTCACAAACCCTAAAATGGTCAGCAATAATTTTTGGAAATCAATCATTAGATATAACTACTTTCTCAAAAATTGAAGTCATTAAAACTTAATCCGTTTGGTTTAGAGTAACAAATACGTAAATAAATTCCTTCCATGAAAGATGGATAATTCTCAATGATAAAAAGGTTATTAATGAGTTTGATCATAAGTGAATTTATGATCCAACTTGTACAATGGGTTGTATCACTGGGCAAGTTTAAAGGTCCAATTTGGTGACTGGGCCCAAGTCAGTTGTTGGTGTGCTGGGGGTTCCAATCGCCCTTTAAGCATCGACGGTCATCATTTATTTATTTCTCCCTCCGTCCCAGGATAAAAATCTTTATTACTATTTTGGTAGTCTCATGTTAAATGTTCAATTTCCTTTAATAACCAAATTTTTACACATTTTTTCCTATTATGCCCGTAGCATTAAATATCTCATACTTTTCTTATTCTAATTCTCTCCATATTTAATGACATTATTATGGATAATTTTGTCATTTTATTCCTCTTTTTAATATGCGTGAAAAGTCCACTAAGACTTTTATCCCGGGACCGAGGGAGTATAAACTATTATTGAGCTTTAAACTAGTATTGTTGGTTTGAATTTTGTAGTTGGTATTAGTAGAAGTACTTAAATGATGTCTTTCTAAAATTGGTATGACTTGGGTCTGGAATTGGTTAATTAGAGTTTTAAATTGGAATTGGGATTACATAATTGAAATTAGGATTACATGCATTCCCTGAATTGTTGATATTTGTAATTTATTTTTGATATAAATGTGAAATTGGGATAATTTTGCAAAAGCTTTTGAAATTGGAAATATTCTAATTGCAATATTATCTTGCCTAATTCTTCTATTGGAAAATATGTGGGCTATTTCTGTGTTAAAATCTTGGTAACATTGTTATTTATGACGGAATTCTAGATGAAATTTCTGTCAGAATTATTCCAATGCAAAATTTGTGGGCCCTACATGTATTTATGTATTATTAAATATTCCCAATATTAAAATAAACTAAATATCATTTACTTAGTTTTGCAGTACCAAATAAAATAAAATAATTACATAAATTTTATTAAAATAATATATTATTAAATAATAAAATCAAATAACATAAAATAAAGTAAATAAATGCTATTAGATTTACTTTAAGTAAATTAAATTAAATCAAATCAAATTAAATAATATGATATAATATAATATAATACAAAATAAAATAAAATTCAATATTAACCTAAATTAAATTACACTAAATAATAAAATATAATAAGATAAAAATTAAATGGAATAAACTAAAATAAAGTAAATTAATTACATTATATAATATAATACAAAATAAAATAAAGAAAATAAATTCAAGTATTCTGCTATTCGTTTTAAATTCAAGTATTCTGCATGTTATTTAATTTTTATTTTGTTGTATCTTTAATTGTATCATATGGACTAATGAGTTACATTATATTGTATCAACAAGATGACGATCCCGAGCAGGCTAGCAATGCTGAGGAGGCTGCTCACTTCAATTACGAGCAAATGGAGGATGTTGATGATTTTTATACGCTAGAGGAGCAGCGTTGAAGCCCGCTTGGAGTAGTACTACTAGCATGACTTAGTTTTATAGATGATTAGTACATATTTACTTTAGTACTTTAGCTTAATGGGATATAAATTTTTGTAATTTTGTTAATATTTGACGTATTATAGTTTAAACCTTGTCATTACTTTAATTTGACATCTGTACTTTAGTTTTGTTGATATTTGACATATTTAGTTTAGTTTAGTTTAATGGAGTGTTTGATATACTTTAGTTTAACTTAATGGGATGTTTGACATCTTAAATTCACATTTAGTTAATGTTTGACATATTTTATTCATCTTTACTTTAGTTTAACATGTCTTTTTTGTATATCTTATGGAAAATAGGAGAATTTTTATTATTGTTGGTTTTGATAATTCATATTCATGTTGTTGGATAATTATAGTTATTTTGTATTTGTTGTTGGAAAAAAACAAGTACACAAGTACAAAAATGTGGGTTATTACCCTAAATATTTTCAAAATAGAAAAAATAATTAAAAAAATCACTTATAGTAGACCGAAAAAGGATATGCGCGACGAAATTTTGTCGGAATTAAGGTTTTCAATATGCCAATCAGTGATGCCACGTGACAGATTAACATCGACTGATTACTTCCGACGGAATGGATATTCTGTCGATAATGCCTTTATTCCGACCGAATATTGCGTCAAAAATAATTTCGTCGGTGTTGGGTTGTGATTATTTGGGTCTAGCCATGGGGCAACCCATTCTGTTTAATGGTCCGGATCTGGTGATGGCCCATATGTATTTATTGTGACAGTGGGAGAGTCCTTATTAAAATAGAATTGTGTTTCCTTATTTGGAGGGATAATGTGACAACCCCAAAATAGGTCCATTCCATCCAACCCATTCTGAGTCGCCAAATACATGGTACAGAAAATAACTACAACTTTATTACAACAATTATCGTGCCAACAACACATATGCTGTGAGTTTTAATACCAACTGTGACTCATGTCCCAACTATAGACAACACCACACATTGATACATCACATAAAGGTGCAGTCAATAACTGTTTTAGAAATTAAAATTTTTGGGAAGTGCTCCAGGAAACCTTCGTACATGGGAGGCCAAGCATCTAGGTTATGATAGATATCATATGTCCACAGAATTATCCTTGGTTGACCCAATAGACCCCAAAGAAAAATTAGAAGATTACTATCATATTGGTAGGTCTTTTCTTGAAATATCATTATCTCCACTGTCTCTAATTGAGAATTATACTTTAAACAAACATCAAGATTATATAGGTAGTGCTCGTAGATATACTCAGCAAGTGGATGAGCACATCTCTGTCTTATGATGATACAAGGTTGTATGTCATTAGACATCTTGTATGATAGTGGCAAAACACCCTTTCAACGTTGGGTTAGCCTTACCCTATTTGATTCACAAAATATAACTACTAAATGATGTATACAACACTTTTCTATACTGCTTAGGTAGAACCTCCACATCTAGAGACCACCGTTCTATTTTCTCGTTACCCTCGCTCGACCCAGCTAGACTCTTATTACCTGAAAAGGAATTGTGAAGCAAAAGGGTGAGCATAACTAGCCTAGTAAAGAATATCATGACTCAAGATAAATAAATTATTAATAACCTTCAACAGTAATAAATCAGAGATTTAGAGCATATGGTAGATGATAAAAAATTTTAACCATAGTTGCAGCGGAACGAGCAATCCATTAGAAGAGTCAAATAGACCATAAAGTCTATTATCTTTTCCATATTAAAAATCCGTCAACAATGTTTTATCTCTGTAACATCAATCAACAGTTCTGGTCCACAATCATATCAATAACTCATAATCATAATTGTGATTCTAAATTCCTCTTCGCATCCAGGACGAAGATAATTTTCATCACATGTCTTTATCTGAAACATCAAAGATCATGGTTATACCAAATCACAGTTGTGACAACCCCAAAATAGGTCCATTCCACCCAACCTATTCTTAGTCGCCAAATACATGGTACAGAAAATAACCACAACTTTATTACAACAATTATCGTGCAAAATACAACAACACATATGATGTGAGTTTGGATACAAATATATACCAAATGTGACTCATGTCTCAACCGTGGATAACACCTCACAATGACACCTTACATAAAGGTATAGTCAAAAACTGTTTTAGAGATTAAAATCTTTGGGAAGTGCTCAAGAAAACCTTTGTACATGGGAGGCCATGCTTCTAGGTTGTGATAGATATCATATGGCCACAGAATTATCCTTGGTTGACCCAATATACCCCAAAGAAAAACGAGAAGATTACTATCATATTTTTCCCAATGGTGAGTCTTCTCTTGACTTATCATTATCTCCACTGTCTCTAATTGAGAATTATACTTCAAACAAACGCCAAGATTATATAGGTAGTGCTCGTAAATATACTCAGCAAGTGGATGAGCACATCCCTGTCTTATGATGATACGAGATTGTATGTCATTAGACATCTTGTATGATAGTGACAAAACACCCTTCCAACGTTGGGTTCGCCTTACCCTCAACAGCTATAAACCACCGTTCTATTCCCCTGTTATCCCCCACTCGACCCAGCTACACTTTTATTACCTGAAAGGAATTGTGAAACAAAAGGGTGAGCACAACTAGCTCAGTAAAGAATATCATGACTAAAGATAATTAAATTATCAATAGCCTTCATCAGTAATAAATTAGAGATTTAGAACATATGGTAGATGATAAAAAAAATTCAACCATAGTTGCAGCGGAACGAGCAATCCATTAGATGAGTCAAATAGACCATAAAGTCTATTATCTTTTCCATATTAAAAATCCGTCAACAATGTTTTATCTCTGTAACATCAATCAACACTTCTGGTCCACAATCATATCAATAACTCATAATCATAATTGTGATTCTAAATTCCTCTTCGCATCTAGGACGAAGATAATTTTCATCACATGTCTTTATCTGAAACATCAAAGATCATGGTTATACCAAATCACAGTTTTGATAACCCCAAAATAGGTCCATTCCACCCAACCTATTCTGAGTCGCCAAATACATGGTACAGAAAATAACCACAACTTTATTACAACAATTATCGTGCAAAATACAACAACACATATGCTGTGAGTTTTAATACAAATATATACCAAATGTGACTCATGTCCCAACCGTGGATAGCACGTCACAACGGCACCTTACATAAAGGTATAGTCAAAAACTGTTTTAAAAATTGGAATCTTTGGGAAGTGCTCAAGGAACCTTCGTACATGGGAGGCCATGCTTCCAGGTTATGATAGATATCATATGTCCACAAAATTATCTTTGGTTGACCTAATAGACCCCAAAGAAAAACAAGAAGATTACTATCATATTATTTCCAATGGTGAGTCTTCTCTTGACATATCATTATCTCCACTGTCTTTAATCGTGAATTATACTTCAAACAAACACGAAGATTATATAGGTAGTGCTCGTAAATATACTCAGCAAGTGGATGTGCACAACCGTATCTTATGATGACACGAGGTTGTATGTCATTAGACATCTTCTATGATAGTGACAAAACACCCTTTGTGACGCCCCCAAAATAGGTATACAACACCCATTCTGAGTCGCCAAATACATGGTACAGAAAGCAAACTACAACTTCAATAATACAATTGTCGTGCAAAATACGACAACACATACTGTGAGTTTAAATACAAATATTGTCTTCTGGACAATGTCCACACTCAAATAAATCCTCATTACAATTATTCAAACACTATTTTACAGAAATAGTGAGGACTGCTAAAATATCTTTCTAGAACCATTACTCCATACCCCGACTAGATCCTGCTATGTTCTCACCTCCTGAGAAGAAAAATAGAACAAAAAGGAAAAGGGTGAGCTCAACTAGCCCAGTAAAAAATATTATGACTAAGATAATATACAACAAATTATCGTTAGTCTTCAACAGGGAAAAATCTGATAGAATATAATCGACAACAAGTTTTAAATCAACAACTGCAGCGGAAACAGCAAACCATTAGAAGAGTCAAGTAGAGAAAGAATTCTACTATCTTCTAAGATTTAAAAGTCCATCATCAATATTTTATCCCTGTAACATCAATTAATAATCATCTTTATCCAAATATTCATCTTTGTACTACAGGCCAAAGATATTCATTTGTATCACCTGTCAGTCATGTTCATCTTTGCACTACAGGCCAAAGATATTCATCAAGTAATCATACATCTTTGCACTACAGGCCAAAGATATTCAGTAATATC
Organism: Panax notoginseng; assembly: GCA_016801055.1. Taxonomy (NCBI): domain Eukaryota; kingdom Viridiplantae; phylum Streptophyta; class Magnoliopsida; order Apiales; family Araliaceae; genus Panax; species Panax notoginseng. The sequence goes on along the minus strand of CM029012.1, from coordinate 99,546,882 downwards.
ATCATTTAAGACTGAGGATGATGAAAAATATCTTAAAGAGAACGAATCCAGTGAGACAGAAGGACAAATAGTAGGGATTCGTATAACAGTTTATCCAAGATCAATAATACTTCATAATAATCAATTGTGAAGCAGAATTTAAAAATAAAGATCAAAACATGGATACAATCAAAGATAATAACCATAATAGACATCTTGGACAAAAAGAGAAAATTTTATTTTTCGGTGAATAGTGCCGTATTCGTGAATAAGGCCGTATACGTGAATAGTGTCATATACGTGAATAGTAACCCCGATACAAAAAGTTCCAAATTTGATAAAAACTCATATCAATATTTCAGTATAATGATATTGAAGAAAATAATATCATTTAAGAAGAAAATAATATCCCTTACCTCAAGATATCAGTACTTCGGGTCGGAATACCGGTATAAGGCTGAAAGAAACTTGCTCTGATGAATAGAAACTCTCAAAGTATCTAAATACTCACAAAATACACTCAATAATCTAGAGAGAGAAAGAGAGAAAACTTGTTTCTGGTGTGATTTTCAATTCTAACTTAGCCCTCTATTTATAGGAAAATTTTAGTAGGTTTGACCTGCAACCTGATGGTTTTACCTGCTACTATTTCCACCCACCACATTTGAAATATAATTCAGCACATTTCTTCACCAACCATAAGTGGGGCCCACCAATTCTAGAATTTTCCGTCAAAATGATAAACTCCGAAAATTCAACAATTTCTGAACCAGTCATCTCGTAAAATTCATAATAAATCATACGTTCATTTTTAACGGTTCAAAATTTGTGGACATATACTCAACTTATATATGTATAACATATCCAAAAATTACCACGATCCAACGGTCGGATTAAAAATTATAACACCCGCAATATTTCTCAAAAACCCTGATTTGATTTTTAATACCTCCATTCCGATAAAAATACTGATAAAACACCTCAACATTAACTCCTTCATTTTTAACCACAATAAATATATCCAACATTTATATCCACATAAAATAAATATTTCCTTATCATATGAATCAATAATTAATTATTCACAAATAATATTACAGAATCACATTTATGACAACCAGGCCGTTCCCAGGAAAGAGGGGGCTTTCCAATAAGGATTTTTTCTTACTGGCGCGCAATTAGATGACCAAACCTCTCCTTAGACAGAACTTTCTAGACATTGCCAATAATGTTATCTAATAATATTATTCAAATAATATGAATTATTGATCTGATAATGAAAAATACTGTGCAGCAACAATTATTGAAACAACAATAATATAAAATATCAACGCAACAATTATTGAATCAATAAAATAAAATATTGAACAATAACTACTGTAACAATTATTGAGTAGTGCCTTCTTACGTAAGAATCAATAATTGGTGTAATACCGTGTGCTACTGTATTTTAACCACCGGGTATTCCAACAGTATTAACGGTAACAACTACGCCGTTATTTATAAATAACGTATACTTGTCGTTTTCTTCATCCAATCGCTTTCCGTTATGGGGCCCACACAAGGCTGCGCCGTCGTACGAATATTCCCCGACAGCAAGAATATTCCACGACCAAACGAATATTCCCCGACAAAATGAATATTTTATTACCACTTACTTATTTTGTAAAATTTGCACATTTCACCCATAACCAAAGTATTATATCAAATTAACCCCTTATTATTCACAATAATATTTAGAGAAAATTTGATTTTATTCATTAATAAGTTGGGGTCTTACAACCTCCCCTCCTTATGAAATTTCGTCCTCGAAATTGACGTACGTACCTGATGTTTCAAAAAGGTGAGGATACCTCGCTTTCATTTCTGATTCTAACTCCCAGGTCATTTCTTCAATAGCATGGTTTCTCCACAAAACCTTAACTTGTGGTATAACCTTCGTGCGTAGGACATGCTCTTTCCTATCCAAGATCTTAACAGGTACCTCCTCGTACGTTAAATCTTCAGCTATCTCGTCTGGTTCTAACTCAATAATGTGGTTCGGGTCTTTAACATATTTACGAAGCATAGATATGTGAAAAACATTATGAACACGAGACATGCTTGGAGGTAATGCGAGTCTATATGCCACATTTCCTATTCGCTCAAGAATCTCAAATGGACCAACAAATCTTGGATTGAGCTTTCCTCTCTTCCCAAATCTTGTAACTCCCTTCCATCGTGCAACACGTAACAATACATGATCCCCAATATTAAATTCCACGTCCTTCCGATGAAGATCCGCATAACTCTTTTGTCGATCCTGTGCCGTTTGTATACGTTGTCGAATCGTTTAGATCTTCTCTGTAGTAATATGTACCAACTCTGGTCCCAACAATGTTGCTTCACCCACCTCGTCCCAGCATACTGGAGAACGATATTTTCTTCCATACAACGCCTCGAATGGAGCCATACCTATGCTCGCCTGATAACTGTTGTTGTAGGAGAATTCCACCAATAGTAGGTACTTATCCCAACTCCCTTTGAGATCTAGGACACAAAGTCTTAATAGATCTTCAAGGGTTTAAATAGTCCTCTCTGATTGTCCGTACGTTTGAGGATGGTACGCTGAACTGAATCGTAAATCTGTGCCCATAGCTTTCTGCAAGCTAACCCAAAATACTGAAGTGAATCTTGGGTCACGATCCGAAACTATGGATACTGGCATGCCATGCAATCTCACAATCTCGTTCACGTACATACTAGCAAGACGTTCAAGGGAATAAGTCTCACGTATCGGCAAGAAATGAGCGGACTTGGTTAATCTATCAACAATAACCCAAATCGCATCTATACCTTGAGAAACCTTGGGAAGACCCGTAACAAAATCTATAGTAATGTGTTCCCACTTCTATTTTGGAATCTCAAGTGGTTGCAATGGACCCTTTGGTACTTGATGCTCCGCTTTTACACGTTGACAAGTTAAACATCTCGAGATAAACTCCGCGATCTCTCTTTTCATATTACTCCACCAAAATGTGTGTCGAAGATCGTGATACATTTTGGTACTCCCAGGATGGATTGCAAACAGTGTGTTGTGTGCCTCCGTCATTATTCTATGCTTTAAGTCAAAATCGTTAGGAACACAAAGTCTGGAGTTGACTCGAAATATTCCTTCTTCATCGATTATTGCTTCTGGAATAGCACCTTCTTGCACTTTCTTCTTCATACGCATCAGCTCTATGTTCGTAGCTTGAGCAGCTTTAACTTTATCGATTAAAGTCGGTTCTACTCGTATATTTGATATCATCATGTGGGTACTTAGAGCCTTCATCTCTATCTCCATCCTTTGAAAGTCATACAAAATGGGCATTTGTGTTAACAACATTGCACTCGTACCCGCGTATGATCTTCTACTCAATGCGTCAGCTACTACGTTCGCTTTTCCAGGATGATATTGGATGGTATGATCGTAATCTTTCAACAGCTCGTTGCCGCACGTTGAGTTCTTTTTGAGTGAAGAAATATTTGAGGCTTTTATGCTCTGTATAAATCTCCACTTTCTCCCCATACAGGTAGTGTCTCCAAATCTTCAACGCAAAAATGACTACTGCCAACTCCAAATCATGAGTAGGATAATTCCTCTCATATTCTTTGAGTTGTCGCGAGGCATAGGCTATGACTTTCCCATGTTGCATGAGAACACATCCTAACCCTTTGCCTGAAGCATCGCTGTAGATAACAAATCCATCCGAACCAGATGGTATTGTCAGAACAGTGCCAAAATGAGTCTCCTCTTGAGTTCTTGAAAACTCTTTTCACATTCCTCATTCCATATGAATTTTATATCTTTTCGAGTCAGCTGAGTTAACGGAGTAGCGATTCGAGAAAATCGTTTCACAAATCTCCGATAATAACCAGCTAAGCCCAGAAAGCTACGTACTTCGATTACTGACTTAGGTTGCTCTCAACTGTGACTCATATCCCAATCTTGGATAGTACGTCACAATGACACCTATCCGTTTACTACCGCACGAATATGGCATCCCCTACGGAGAGTTTGGCTTTAGTGCATTTCGCAAAGGAAGTCACCAGATATAGGCTTGGGTACAAACTTCGACAGTTAGGTTTTTAACTCCTGAAGTTCAATAGGAGCCATTCGATATGAGATTTTAGAAGTGGGTTTTGTACCGGATTCAAAGATGATACAAAATTCAATATCACGCTCTAGAGGTAGGCCAAGAAATTCTTCAAGAAATACGTCAGGAAATTCTCTAACAACAGAAATATTATTCAAATCTGACGTGTTTTTGTTCAAATCCATAACATGGGCTAAGAAAGCTTGACATCCGTTTTTCAATAAACGAATAGCTTTGTGGCTTGATATGACAGTGACTGATTTTAGTGGTTTAGTAGTTTGAATTTGTATGACAGGTTGGTTAGGAATATGAAAACTAACAACCTTACGAAAATAATCAATTTTAGCATGATGAGTGGTTAACCAATCAATTCCTAAAATCACATCAAAAGCAAGTATCTTTAAAGAGATAAGGTCAACAAGTAATGTGATTGTGCCAACTTGGATTAAGCAAGATTTATAAACAGTGGATGTAACGAAAGTTTCACCCAACGGAGTTTCAACAGATAGGTCAAAGTCTAATTTCTCCGTAGTCAAGTTTAAACGTTGAGCACAAACAGGAGAAATAAATGAATGGGTAGAACCGGTATCTAATAAGGTATAGACTTCGCAAAAATTTATAATTAACTAACCCGTGCTAACTTCGTTCGGGTTCCTCGCATTATGACCAGTCACGAAAAACGCTCTTCCAGGAACCGTTGACTTTGACTTTTCTGGGACAACTTTTGGAGTCACCATCCCCGCTGAACTTGGTTTTGCTACAGAACACTCTCGAGCTATATGACCCTCCTTTCCACAGTTATAACATACCTTGGATTGTTGTGGGCAGTTTGGGCTGATATGTCCCTCTTTCCCACATTTGTAACATACGACCGGTGGTCGTTCTCCTCCCCTAGAAACAGTTGATGTTTGTGCTGACGTCTTCACGTTATCATTGTTGTACCTTCTCTTCTTGAAATCTCCTCCCGACTCGTTCCTTCTATTATCACGACCACGATTACCACCAGAGTGGTTACCGCTTTTATCCGAATGTTTTCCTCCCTGCTGATTTTCATTGCTTCGATGACTGCCGCCACCGGTATGACCCTGGTTGTGGTCCCTCGGTTGCACATACTCATTATCTCGCTCTAATAATTGAGCCCTGTTTACAACATCTGAATATAAAGAAAATTTATGAGAGATAAGATATTGCCGAATCTCGGGTTTTAGACCTCTCAGAAACATCCTTGTCATTCGTTCCTCATTTTCGACTAAATGAGGTGCAAACCTGGATAACTCTACAAACTTTGCCTCGTACTGGGACACCGTCATGTTGTTTTGTTCCAGTCTGATAAACTCCACCTCCTTCATATGACGAATACTTTCAGGAAAGTACTTGTCATTGAATAGTTTTTGAAATGTTTCCCAGGACATGTTGAGTGCGTCAGGCTGGGTACGCTTCACAGACTCCCACCAGTAGTCTGCCTCACCGCGGAACATAAAAGTGGCGAATGGAACCTTCTGTTCCTCCGTGCATCCCAAGACATCGAATATCTTGGTAATTTGCTTGACCCACGTTTCCGCCATGATCGGATCCGGCTTTCCCTTAAATTCTGGTGGTCCCAATTCTTTGAACTGCTTAGCTGTGACAAACGCGCGTTGTTATCATTTCCACCGTATTCTGCACACGAGTCTCCCTCGTCTGATTTTGCATGAACTGCAAAAAGCTCCTAAACATTCCATCATTCATCATTTGCTCGGTAACGTTGTTTACAGGATGAATATTGCCTTCCTGTTACACGTTCTCCTGGGTGGTGATCAAAATACGACAACACATACTGTGAGTTTAAATACAAATATTGTCTTCTGGACAATATCCACACTCAAATAAATCCTCATTACAATTATTCAAACACTATTTTACAGAAATAGTGAGGACTGCTAAAATATCTTTCTAGAACCATTACTCCATACCCCGACTAGATCCTGCTATGTTCTCACCTCCTAAGAAGAAAAATGGAGCAAAAAGGAAAAGGGTGAGCTCAACTAGCCCAGTAAAGAATATTATGACTAAGATAATATACAACAAATTATCGTTAGTCTTCAACAGGGAAAAAATCTGATAGAATATAATCGACAACAAGTTTTAGATCAACAACTGCAGCGGAAACAGCAAACCATTAGAAGAGTCAAGTAGAGAAAGAATTCTACTATCTTCTAAGATTTAAAAGTCCATCATCAATATTTTATCCCTGTAACATCAATTAATAATCATCTTTATCCAAATATTCATCTTTGCACTACAGGCCAAAGATATTCATTTGTATCACCTGTCAGTCATGTTCATCTTTGCACTACAAGCCAAAGATATTCATCAAGTAATCATACATCTTTGCACTACAGGCCAAAGATATTCAGTAATATCATCATTTAGGACTGAGGATGATAAAAAATATCTTAAAGAGAACGAATCCAGTGAGACAGAAGGACAAATAGTAGGGATTCGTATAACAGTTTATCCAAGATCAATAATACTTCATAATAATCAATTGTGAAGCAGAATTTAAAAATAAAGATCAAAACATGGATACAATCAAAGATAGTAACCATAATAAACATCTTGGACAAAAAGAGAAAATTTTATTTTTCGGTGAATAGTGCCGTATTCGTGAATAGTGCCGTACACGTGAATAGTGTGATATACGTGAATAGTAACTCCGACACAAAAAGTTCCAAATTTGATAAAAACTCATATCAATATTTCAGTATAATGATATTGAAGAAAATAATATCATTTAAGAAGAAAATAATATCCCTTACCTCAAGATATCAGTACTTCTGGTCGGAATACCGGTATAAGGCTGAAAGAAACTTGCTCTGATGAATAGAAACTCTCAAAGTATCTAAATACTCACAAAATACACTCAATAATCTAGAGAGAGAAAGAGAGAAAAATTGTTTCTGGTGTGATTTTCAATTCTAACTTAGCCCTCTATTTATAGGAAAATTTTAGTAGGTTTGACCTGCAACCTGATGGTTTTACCTGCTACTATTCCCACCCACCACATTTGAAATATAATTCAGCACATTTCTTCACCAACCATAGTGGGGCCCACCAATCTAGAATTTTCCATCAAAATGATAAACTCGAAAATTCAACAATTTCTGAACCAGTCATCTCGCAAAATTCATAATAAATCATACGTTCATTTTTAACGGTTCAAAATTGTGGACATATACTCAACTTATATATGTATAACATATCCAAAAATTACCACGATCCAACGGTCGGATTAAAAATTATAAACCCGCAATATTTCTCAAAAATCCTGATTTGATTTTTAATACCTCCATTCGATAAAAATACTGATAAAAACACCTCAACATTAACTCCTTCATTTTTAACCACAATAAATATATCCAACATTTATATCCACATAAAATAAATATTTCCTTATCATATGATTCAATAATTAATTATTCACAAATAATATTACAGAATCACATTTATGACAACCAGGCCGTTCCCAGGAAAGAGGGGGCTTTTCAATAAGGATTTTTTCTTACTGGCGCGCAATTAGATGACCAAACCTCTCCTTAGACAGAACTTTCTAGACATTGCCAATAATGTTATCTAATAATATTATTCAAATAATATGAATTATTGATCTGATAATGAAAAATACTGTGCAGCAACAATTATTGAAACAACAATAATATAAAATATCAACGCAACAATTATTGAATCAATAAATTAAATATTGAACAATAACTACTGTAACAATTATTGAGTAGTGCCTTCTTATGTAAGAATCAATAATTGGTGTAATACCGTGTGCTACTGTATTTTAACCACGGGTATTCCAACAGTATTAACGGTAATAACTACGCCGTTATTTATAAATAACGTATACTTGTCGTTTTCTTCATCCAATCGCTTTCCGTTATGGGGCCCACACAAGGCTGCGCCGTCGTACGAATATTCCCCGACAGCAAGAATATTTCACGACCAAACGAATATTCCCCGACAAAATGAATATTTTATAACCACTTACTTATTTTGCAAAATTTGCACATTTCACCCATAACCAAAGTATTATATCAAATTAACCCCTTATTATTCACAATAATATTTAGAGAAAATTTAATTTTATTCATTAATAAGTTGGGGTCTTACACCCTTCTAACGTTGGGTTCGCCTCACCCTATTTTTTTTTACCAAATATAACTACTAAATGATGACCACCGTTCTATTCCCTTGTTACCCCCGTTCGACCCAGCTACACTCTTATTACCTGAAAAGAATTGTGAAACAAAAGGGTGAGCACAACTAGCCCAGTAAAGAATATCATGACTAAAGATAAATAAATTATCAATAGTCTTTATCAGTAATAAATCAGAGATTTAGAACATATGGTAGATGATAAAAATTTCAACCATAGTTGCAGCGGAACGAGCAATCCATTAGAAGAGTCAAATAGACTATAAATCTATTATCTTCTCCATGTTAAAAATCCACCAACAATGTTTTATCCCTGTAACATCACTCAACAGTTCCTTTCCACAATCATATGAATAACTCATAATCATAATTGTGATTCTAAATTTTTCTTCGCACCCAGGACGAAGAATATTTTCATCACCTGTCTTTACCTGAAACATCAAAGATCATGGTTATACCAAATCACAGTTCTGTTCATAATCATGCTAATAAATTCATCTTTGCACTACGACCAAAGATATTCATTATCATTTCATCTTTGCACTACAAGCCAAAGATATTCAACAACAAGTCATCTTTGCACTACGGACCAAAGATATTCATCAACAATTCAGCTTTGCAATACAGGCCAAAGATATTCCTCAACAGTTTATATTTGCACTATAACCCAAATATATTAATATCTCAAAGAAATATTAATCATTTCAGAATTATATAAACAATAATTATAACCATGTTGATCAATTCACCTTTACACTTAAGCTAAAGATATTCAGTTATAAATTCAATGGTCATGATCATACCAGTCACAATTCAACTTTTTCACTACTGGCAAAGAGAACCCTAGCCATGATCATACCAATATTTACCCATCTTTACACTCAAGTGAAAGAGAACTTCAACATCAGGGTTATAAAAAATGTTATATATGATAATAAAATAATATGATCACCATATAGTTTTAATCTCAAGAGTAATATTCGTAAATCAACTATAATTTGGTTACAAAAAGAAATCAATTTTTTCGTGAATAGTAACTCGTGAATAGTAACTCGACACAAAAGGTAGAAATTTCACAATAAAATACATACCAATATTTCGATATAATGATATTGAAAGAATAATATTTCTTAAGCTTATAAATAATTTATTTTAATTGTTTCACCTTTATTAAATAATGCATTTAATCATCCTAAAATGCCAAATCATAAGATTTCATCACCAATAACGAAAACCCTCATAAAAAATCTGCATATACCTCATATAGGATTCTCAAGCCATAAAATTATTTTCTAATTTTCTTCCATAAAATCCTATTTTCTAATTTCTTACTCACAAAACATATTTAATTCATTTACTCATAACTAGACCATTTTCATGAAAAATACCAAATCAGTTCTAAAAATATTTTTTTTTGGGATTTAGCAGAATATAGTCCCATATTGAACATATATTTTTCTCAGAATTTTTAAAACTCATTTATTATTTTTCATATGGCCAAAAAACAGTGAATATTTAGACATTTATCATAAATTGTAATAATTTTATCCAAAAATTCCGAAATTTATAGAGTACACTGATATTATATAGATACAGTTCTAATAAAAATTTCATCAATTTTGGAGTTATAAGCGGTTACTTTTAAAATAGTCTTTTCCCGTAAAATTCATAACTCTTAATCTATACATCCAAAAATCACCATTTTTGGACACAGTCAATAAAACTCATCAAAATATTATTTCAAATTTTTCTAGAATTTTCTGAAGGTCAGAAGAATTACGAACTGAAAAATATAATAACCCTTAAAATCCCTTACTATCCCTTACCTCAAAAGAGCAGTACTTCTGATCGGTATAAGGCTGAAGGAAACTTGCACTGATGAATAGAAACTCACAGAGTATCTAAATACTCACAAAATATACTCAATAATCTAGAGAGAGAAAGAGAAAAAACTTATGAATTCTGGTGTGATTTTCAATTATAAGTTAGCCCTCTATTTATAAAAAAATGTTAGCACGCCGAATCAGACTTAACCTGTAACCTGATGGCTTTACCTGCTACTATTTCTACCCACCACATTTGAATAAAAATCTCAGCACATTTCTTCACCAACCAAGAGTGGGGCCCACCATTTCTTGAATTTTCAACCAAAATGATTAACTCCGAAAATTCAACAATTTCTGAACCAGTCATCTCGTAAAATTCATAACAAATCATACGTTCATTTTTAACGGTTCAAAATTTGTGGACATATACTCAACTTATATATGTATAACATATCCAAATATTACCACGATCCAACGGTCGGATTAAAAATTTTAACCCTCGCAAAATATCTTAAAAATCCTAATTTGACTTTCAATACCTCCGTTCTGACAAAAATACAGATAAAACACCTTAACATTAACTCCTTCATTTTTAACCATAAAAATATATCCCTCATTTATATCCACATAAAATAAATATTTCCTTATCATATGAATCAATAATTAATTATTCACAAATAATATTACAGAATCACATTTATGACAACCAGGCCGTTCCCAGGAAAGAGGGGGCTTTCCAATAAGAATTTCTCCTTACTGGCGCGCAATTAGGTGACCAAACCTCTCCTTAGCAGAACTTCTAGACATTGCCAATAATGTTATCTAATAATATTATTCAAATAATATGAATTATTGATCTGATAATGGGAATATACTGTGCAGTGACAATTATTGAACAACAATAATATAAAATTTCAACGTAGCAATTATTGAATCAATAAAATAAAATATTGAACAGTAATTACTGTATCAATTATTGAGTAGTGCCTTTCTTACGTAAGAATCAATAATTTTTAAAATTACTATGCAATACTGTGTGCTACTGTGCAATAACGCGTATTACTATATTTTAACCACCGGGTATTCTAACAGTGTTAACGGTAACAACTACGCCAATTAAGTAAAAACTCCAATTTGTCATTTCTTCACCAACAGTTTATTTTGTTATGGGGCCCACAAATGGCTGCGCCGTCGTACGAATAATCCCGACAAAAAGAATATTCCACGACCAAACGAATATTCCCGACAACAATGAATATTTTATAACCACTTGTGTATTTTGAAAAAAAAATTCATTATATCACCCTTAACTTTAACATTTATCAATTTAACCATTTACTGAATAGTTAAAGAAAAATTGAATACTTTTATTTCATAAAATTCGGGGTCTTACAATAGTTCCTGCTCATAATCATACTAATAAATTCATCTTTACGCTACGGGCCAACGATATTCGTCAACAATTCATTTTTGCACTACTGACCAAAGATATTCAACAACAGGTCATCTTTGCACTACGGACCAAAGATATTCATCAACAATTCATCTTTACACTACAAGCCAAAGATATTCCTCAACAGTTCATATTTGTACTACATGCCAAATATATTCATCAACAGTTCATATTATAACTATTTCAATTATAAATATATAATCATTTCAGAATTTATATAAACAATAATTATAACTATGTTAATCAATTCATCTTTACACTTAAGCTAAAGATATTCAATTATAAATTCAATGGTCATGATCATACCAGTTAACAATTCATCTTTGTACTACAGGTCAAAGATATTTCTCAGTCCCGATCATACCAATAATTTACCCATCTTTACACTCAAGTGAAAAGTAATTCAACATCAGGGTTATAAAAATGTTATATATGTAATAAAAATAATATGATCAACAATTGTATTATTTTAAGAGCAACAATCATAAATCAACGATAATTTGGTCAAAAAA